>OMKZ01015779.1:0-13489 GCA_900302535.1 Neoniphon sammara | reverse complement strand
AGTCCAAACTAATTTTTTTTTGTTTGTTTTGTTTTTCACTGAAGACTCTGTTGAAAATGCTGTTTGTATAGGACGGGGTGTACTTCATGTCTGTGAACCTGGTTCATTGTGAGCTGATGATAATGAAAAGGGGGACGGTGACCTGTCTGTCAGACAAATGGTTTAAAATGTCATTGTAGTGTAACTTGAAGTGTTCACACTCATATGAGATGTGTGCTGGTATAACTCAGGTTGTTTTCCTTAAACACAAGTGATACAAGTTGGTCCAAAAAATGTGTTCAAGTCTTATAATAATTTTAATATATTTGTATGTGTATATTTGATGCACAGTCTGTGTTATACAACACATTTTTGACTGAGTGTATTTGTTTTAAAGGCTTGGTGGTATTGGTTTGGTTGCTTGGTTATGGTTTGCTCTGAATTTGTAGGTTGATAAAATCATAATCACTAATTAACTGCCTAATATGAAAGTCACTCACAACCAACCATCACATCTTCTGCATATTTCTTAACACATTTCAGAGACACTGTCATCACAGATCATTAAAATGGCATTTTCGTATTGTTTCACAAAGACACAAAGAGAAGAAACAAATGAAATATTTCTGTTGTGATTCTTTCCAGAATTTGTGTCGTACTAGAAGTTGGTATGGATGCTGCAAATGTCTCCAGCTGTGATGAGTGTCTCCATATTTTTCATACATTCCCCAAGGTGATTCACTCACTCACCATAGTGCTAGTCGGTCCATCATCAGGTTGTGCTGTGGTTTGGTTCTGCTGTAGATTCTTTTTCTGATTTCAAGTTCTGTTTTGAGTTTTTCCAGTTCATTCCTTTGATTAATGGCCCCCTTGATATTAACTATTTTGCATTCAGCCTAACAAGACTTACTTAAATTGACCTTTGGATGCAATTTGGCATGAATGAAAGCAGCCACTTTGTAAAAACCCTCAGGAGGCTCTGGACAGACCCCTTCCCTCTCCTCTCCTCTCTTTCTTTCCCTCAAATCCACCAGCAATAACCAGTATGATTCACATCAATCTGTCATTATAAATTGATAAAGTCAATCACCAGTGAGCAATAAGAGCCACTCAAGGATGCCAGACTTCATTTTCCTATCTTTTTGTCTTTGCTAAAGCAGTCTCTTTGGCCAAGACTTGATGAAGGCAACTTGCATTTAAGTTTAACTATAATAGGTTTTTATTATTTTATTTTAGTGTCTGTGTTTGGATTTTGCCAAAATCTAGAACATTCCTTTGAGGACTCAGATGTGCAATACAGTACACCAGTGTTTCTTAAATACTGGGTTGGCACTGCAGACGGGGTCAGAATCTTCTAGCTAGCCTGGATAGTGGAACTTGTGTTTATTCAGTAAATTCAACATGCCAGTTGAAATAACAAATCATTTGTTGTTACTTTTTTGATAGTTTTTTCTTTTGCAGTTGACAACTTTCTTGTGCCATGATTATTTTTTTCCATTGGGATCTTGAGGATCCAATTGATAAAGCTCTCACTTAATTCTAGTGAATCTGATTAATCGGTTCTTCTCAGTCACTAAAGAAAAAAGATTGCAGCTATTTTCCAAATGTCCACACTGCCCATTGGGTTGCAGCTAACCACAATGGGTGCTACCAGTCTGTCTTAATTACTATTAACATTACCAGATAATCATTTCTGGGGATTTTGCAGTATGCTGACACCTGAGACAGCCATACTTAAGATCCTCAAAGGCTATCAGTAAAGCTAAAAATATAATGTCTATGTCGGCATAGCAGATAAAAAAATATTGAATCTGAATTTTTGTAGCATTACACAGCATACTTGACTACATACATTATTACTGCACTTTGTGTTTAGATAAATAGTTAATATTGTTAGTGTATGCTGTTGATTTAAATTAGACCATTGCCATTCTTAGTGCATTTCAGTATAGATTTTTGGGATGGTGACCACGTGACATTGTCCATTAAGAAATCTAAATGCTTTTCCGGGATAATAATAATGCACTTTTTGGCACTTTTCTAAAAAGCTTTTACGAAGTGCTTTCCAAAACAAATACAGTATGAGGATGAAGCCGTGAGCTAAAAACTAGAAGGCTCAGGCTCTGGGTCTTAAATTTAGCTAGAAAAAAGTAGATAATGCTACACTCTATCCAAATATACAAAATGCAGATGTACACTTCTGCCAAGTGAAGAAAATTCCACTCATTTCCAGTGGTTTCAGGAATCTTCCTGAATCAGTTTCTATTTTTTGATACCAGCTGTACTAGTTTCTAGACTTCCTTGTAGAATTCCCAAAACAAGTGAAACTGAGCTGAAAAAATAATTGTTTTCTTGTTTCACAAAAGTAAGGTTTAAAGCCTGTGTATGAGACTAAATGAGTTGTGTAGGTGGACGTCCTCTGCAGTGTCGAATGTCATATCTCTTGGCAAACAGACGGGATGCTGCAATGCTCTGACTGTCGAGAATTTGTCTGTCTTGGTGTGAAAAGTAAGCGCCGCATCTCAGATCTCTAATTCTTGCATGTTATTTCACCGCTAGAACTCAGGGTCTCACGCACACACACACGCACACACATGCACAGCCAATCACAGTGGAAAGATTAGAGCAACAGGATTGCTCTCTTCTCCTGTCTGTCATTTCTGTATATTCACTTCCTGGGTGTTTATATATGTTTATTTTACTCTGAGCATTTTTTAACTCAAGATTAGAAATAAAAGAATTAGACATTTCTTTCAGTACTTGACATAACTATGATTCGGAAAATGTGTCATTTTCAGAATCCACAATCATTCCATCCAAAGATAGTTATTTTCTACTTCTGAATGCAGGACATTTGGTCAGGGATGTGATTTTTATTTTTGTTTTCCTCAGGAATTCATGTTTTTTGGAGACACAGCTCTCAGTCCTTCCTTTTGAAGATGTTGAAGGTCATTTTTACGTCATTTCTTTCTTTGTAAGACAGCATATAATCAGCAGCGACGGCAAAGTAGGGCTGGTGTGACAAAAACTACAAACCAGATTTGAACTCAGGACATCTTGAGCACATTTGCACCTTAGCCCACTGATTCACAAGCACTCGTGGATTCCTGGTACCGATCACCTTTTTTTTTCCCCGTGCATTATTTGTGTTTTCAAGATAGCGTAACACATTTTATGAATGCATTTTGTAAAACCTCATTTCAAGAATGTAAGAAAATGTTTTATTTTCTCACACTGATTATAGCTAGAGATGAAACCTATATGTGGTCAATCTTGCATGTTAATGCACTATATATACTGTATAACAGTAAATGGTAACAAGCATTAGGGCAGTGAACTTTGCATCTTTTATTTCTGTTGAATAGTAACAATAGAAACAAATGAATAGTATGCTGTTTGCTTTGGGTCATCATTGGCCCCCAATGCTAAAGCCCACATTGACCAATACTTGTGCTGACGACTGTGGACATGCTGGACCGCAGCAGATGCAAAGTCTAAGCTTTAAATACTGTCCACGCATCCTTTCCATTCATTTTGCATTCCTTTGCTTTCTTTCCCTCCTATCACCTAGCCTCTCATCTTCCCATCTCACCTGTTTTTTTCCTCTTCCACCTCCTCTTTTCCTGTGCCACCTGAGGGATTTTAGTTTTATCTGCTTTCAGGCCCAATGTCAATTTAAAGGAATACGGCAGGTTTTTGGTAGATCATCCCATTTGTCAACTTTCCCGTTGAGTGATGAGAACGTAGACACAGTCGTCCGGAGTGCAGTGCTCCATGCTAACATTTAAGCATACACTATGTTGAGTGATAGGCCACTATCATTATCAGAAGATTGAGTATTCACTGTAGCACTAAAGCTAAATGTTAAGTAATCTTAAATGATAAGTGGCTTGTTGTTTTTAAAGGCCATAATCTACAAACATTGACATTTTTTGTTACTAAATGGTCAGTCGGTTAGATAATGCAAAAAAAATAAAAAAAGAACAACCTTGCTACGCTACTGTATGCCAAAGTGTTAGCATGAAACACTGGAGCTAACGATCTATTATGGACATAAGGATGATTTTAGTGTCTGTGTCCTCATCACTCAGTGGGTAAGATGACCAATGAAACAATCTCCCACAAACCTGTATTCCTTCAATACCACAGCCAAGCCTAATAAAAGTATACAAGCAATACTGATTTTGGTTGAAATATCTGTCTTTAAAATGCTGTTCAAATCATTCAAGAAGGGTAGAATGAGCTTAAACCCATGTTGTTTTGGTTTATGTATAATATGGATAAAAGATCAAGAAAGGAATATTGGAAGAACTGAGGCTCAGCTTTCGACCGTGGCTGTTAAATGATGTTAAAATAATGTCAACACCAAAAGACCGACTTTAACTCACTGTTAGTTTTGCCACTAACTGTTGTTGAGCATTTTATTGTCTTGAACACATCTTCTGTTGTCATATTGCTGTGGCCAGTGGTTACCAGACTCCCATTGCTTGGAATCACATTGTTACTGGTTGTTAGGAGTCATAGACCTCATGAAATGGCAATCTTACTTCCTTGATTTTATGTATTTCCTGTTAAAACAGGATGTTGGGGTGGGACATAATGCAGGAAGTTTAAACCAATAGGATATCAATTAGGCAGAGAAACACAATTTTATTGTGAGATTTTTAAAAATTTTGAAAAGGTTTTATTGGTTGCAAATTTTAATTATGTCCACTAGTGTATCACAAGGTCACCATCATGGAGACTTTATGGGCTAGAAATCTGAGCTTTTCAGTTCATCCTTGTCTACGTTCTAGATGATGGCTTGTGTCACTCAGTGAGATGGTGCATACCCACACACAAACAATACACTGTAAATACACACTCCCATTCCACAGTATACACCTCACTGCTTTGATGTAAAGATGCTTCTAGAACTTATCAGTTGGTTTGAGACTTTGACAGACAGGTGGAACCCTCCCCCTTCCCCCTCTTATTGGATGGTTGCCTTCCTCCCAGCTGTCAATCTGATAAAACCCACCATTGGAGAAGCGGTGGAATGTGCTGTTCCCAATGCCGAGACCAGATAGAGGTTCTTTCTGAACGTCTGAGGAACATTAAAGTATAACTTCGACCATTTCTACATGGATTGATTCTGACCAAATTCTCATCAGCTGCCTCATTTAAGAGCCTTTTCTTTGTTTTCGGAGCGTCTATTGGCCCTCCAGGACTTTATTAGAGAGCAGCACCCAGGCAAGCAAGACGCAAGTAGCTTTACAATGAAGCAATTATACGATTTTTGTCAGAATTAATCTCTGTGATGAAAAAAGATGGGAAAATCAGATCCAAGTTCTGCTTTAAAGGAACTCCTGAGTATGTAATTTTCCTCCTTTGTAGGGGAATCAGGACAGCTGGCAATTTAGAAGTTTCTGTCCTCAAAGCTGTAAGGGTCGATAAAATGACATCATAGCTGAAATTAACTTTTGGCATGTCCCCTCGCCCTCTATTTCAGCCCGGAACAGCAACTCTGTGCTGTCTTCAGCTCGGAAACTTCCCAGTTGCCAAGATGTCCTGAACCTCTTTAACGCTCTTTGTTAACTGAAGGATCATGAAGTGCAAACTCTGACCTATGAACTTGGTTGCTGATTTTTTGAGCGTCTCCTGCCCAGTGGGGACATTGTGTTCTCTGTTCTGTTATGACCATTTGTTGGCCATAACTTGTGTTGTATGTGCACCAAACATCCTCTAGTACTCACTGAAACTCAGTGCCCGCAAAGCATGAAGCCTCTCAGAGTGGGAGTTATTTCTCCATCAGGCACATTGCCATGCAGTGCAATTGAACTTTATTATATTTGTACACCAGACTCTTGTCACAGGTAAAACTGGCTCAGATCAGCACTCTCACTCTAAGATACTTCAAGCCTGTTGGCCAAAGGGTTTCTCAGCACTGTGGAACATTAAGGATTACTGATGAGTTGCTTGTGAGAAACAAACACAACATGCACTGGAACAAAACTCTCTGATATCCACATCGTTCTACATTTAAATCTTAATTATAACATAATGGGATCAAGAACCAAAATGAGACAGAGGTAGACATTTTCTCTGGTTGGTCTCACATAACGACCACTAGTATGTTGAATGACTTAAGACACATGTTGGCCTAATGGCAGCATGATCCTATCAAGAGAGCATTTGGATCCATGTTCTGATCCCGCTGTCGTGTGACCCAGAGCTGTTGATTATACAATACATTATGTAATGATTACTCTATTGATTAGAAGTGTTGTATAATCGGTGACTGTGCTGTGGATGTTGTCTTGTATGTACAGTAGCAGTGTAATGCTACAGAGGTGCCTGGCTCACCAACCCTTCCCTGTTACAGTTTTTCAGTAAAATCAGCTAAAGGTCAACAACTGTTTGTGACTGGGCTCTTATTTCTGTTCCTCAGTTATGTTTGTGTGTGTGTCTATTTGCTACACTGAAGGAGGAAAAGGTTTCTGCTGCACAGCATTAAACTGGACAACAGCCTTACTGTGTTCCTCAGGCAAAGCAATGCATAGAAGGGTTTGACCGATGTGGATTTTTTTAAGACCAGCACTAATGGTTTTGGATCTGAGCTGCTGAGATGATACTCAGTATCTTTAATGTTGACCACAGTTGACCAAATTATATTCTTGTCAGGGTGCAAAAGCCTCTGAAACAGCATTTATACCACAATGGGATACTAAAACTCCCCATTGAATCCCTGGGTATTCATGCATTCTTGTCTAGAATCTGATCAGAACATCTCATTGGACTCAGTTCTCACAGGCAAGCAGTGAAGCATTGATTATGTCTACAATAAAAATGTATCCAATCAAATTCCATAATATCAGAGGTGGACAACACTGACTAGGCCATATCCCATTTCTGATAAAAGGTCCAGCATTGACACCATGTATCAGTCTAACACTAACTGGTACCAGTAGCCCACTAAGGTTCTATAAGATGAAGCAAGTTCTGTATCTGGACTTCAATTACCTGCAAAATGGCTTGTTAGCATTTCTCTCTCAAACGTACAGGTATTATTAGCCTTGAGCTACGTTGATCAGAACAAGCTGCTGGAATAAATAAACATTATTATAGTGACTATTGCATTTAAATCTCATGTCTTCACTGTGACCGAAGTTGACTGAATGACAAGCAGCAACCTTTGGCTTGTTCAGCATGAGCGGTGACTTGTGACTTATCGTTCACCTTTAGCTAATCTAAATATAATATCACTCAGCACATCAGTAAAACAGTCAACAAATGTTGACTGAAGATGTTTTTCATGCTGTAATGCAGTGATTTTCAAGCTGGGGCCAGAGGCGGCCCAGCATCTCCATCAAAACAATTATGATTAGCTCAGTTTCACTATCTGTTATTTCACGTCAGTTCAACAAGTGAAGATGTAAAACTGATGATTGTAACCATACGTTTCACTTTCCATTGGTGTCTTCCTGTCTGTGATACAGTCAGATAACAAAGATCTTTTCAGATGATGGTCCGCAGGTTGAGACCCTCATCGAACGGAGTGTCCAGTCTACATTAAAGCTGCACTAAGAGATTTCTGGCCACTAGAGGATGCCAAAAGCACAAAATCTGTTTGTAAATACACAAAGCCACTCCTCTTCCTTCCCTCCAAACCTTCAGATCGCTTGTAGAGACTGAAAGTAAAGAGTGTTTTTTGTTGGAAATGAGGGACAAATTTTATTTGGATTACTTTGTCTCAGAGCTTCATTTTGAAAATGTGTTGAAACTGTTGGAATGAACTGTTTCTGTGGCAGTATTCCTGACTTTTTGGTTTTGGTTTAGGGCTTGGAGCAAGTGAGTTTAGCGCTCTTAACACTGAATGCTTCTGTTCTGATATTTAGACCTGAATATATGCAGAAAATACAGTTTCAGAGAAGCTTTGAATGAAGGACAGGGCTAGCCTAACTAGTTAGCATAATTAGCAAGAAGGTGTTCCAGGCGCATCCCACTGGAAGGAAACCCCGGAGCAGACGCAAAACATGCTGGGGGGATCATATATATCCCGGCTGGACTGGGAACACCTTGGGATCCCCCAAGTGGAACTGGTGGATGTGGCCAGATGTGGCCTGCAAGTAGCCAAAAATGGATGGAAAATGCACCTATTATTGCTTAATGTACCTTTAACTCAATCTGGACGTTTTTGGCAGTCTGACTGTATGAACAGTCATCCTATTAGTGAGTGAATCATTGTCATTCACCTGTCATTTCAAAGTACTCTTATCATACATGTAATCTGGAGTTTATCTGTTTTAATTTACTTGTCTCTTGGTGTTTGAATCTATCGGCAGACTGCAAGAACAAAAGGAACTTTACTCCAGTCATCAGCAGCAGAACTGCAGCCAGTGTTTTTATAAACTCCCATTTTTATATTGTTGACTTGTCTGAGCGTCACAAGACTTTTTGTTTGGAGGTAAGCAATGCTTTCGTTCTCTGCCTTGTTCACGTAGTACTATGTAACTGATAAATCTTGTGTTTCTCGAGTCACTTGAAAAATAGAACTAGAAATTAGATTAAACAAATATCCTCAAAGGTATAAAGACAAAAATGTGGAATATGTCCACATTTCCTTAGGAAAAATTTTAAAGTTGGATAAATTGATACATTTCAAACTGGAAAAAGCTACATTTTCTAAAGAAAATTTGCATCCAAAAGTTGATAAAGTTGAATTTATTTGAAATGGCTTAAAGTCTAAAGAATTTCATTAATACACTGGAAATGCATTGTCTTCCTACACACTAATGACAACTTATATGATATCTGTAAAAATACATCTCTATTCTATCCTACCCTATGCTGGCCTCAGGCTAGAGGCTCAGGCTCCTTGTGTTGTAGTGACTGGTAATAAACAGGAGGTGGTGGTATTCCCTTTCTTATAGCTGTATGTCTTGATAAAAAGTTCTATAATATTCCTATGATATGAATACAGGGACCTACAGGGCAGGCGTGATAATATATAGTGAGTGTACATTGCTTTATGGTATTTCATCTCCAGTGTCCTATAATTTTCTTATATGATGCTAGTTTGCAGCTGATATCTGATATATTTAGAAAGTGTCTTTCCAAAAATGTAATATAAAATTGCTGTAGTTTTTATGAATGGATGTAGGGATGATGTAGGGATGTGTTAGGAAAGTCTCATCCTGTCTCACCCGAAGTCTTTATCTGAATGTTGAAGTATTAAATGTTTTTTTTTGTTTGTTTGTTTGTTTGTCCTCTGACACTTTGTCCTGTAGATGATTGACACATGTCAGCTGCTTACACAATATTTGTTAAGCAGTATTCTGGTGATGTGGTGGAGAGATTGCCCCAACCAGCTGATTACAGCAGACTCTGTGCCTCTTTTTTGTCTATAGCCCGCCCTCCCTCTCTCTCTCTCTCTCTCTCTCTCTCTCTCTCTCTCTCTCTCTCTCTGCATATGTACAGCCCTGTCTCTGCTCCCTCCAGCGGTCGCTCCTGCAGCGGGACCTCTGTCCGACATGAACGGGTCTCAGCTCAATGACTTACCGGACGACTCGGAGCTGCTCCGGCCCTACCTGTCCGGTCTGAGACAGAGGGCGCGGAGCCAGCTGCACCCGGTCTGCACCCTGGACTTCTCCGACGCCTTTCTCATCAAGTTCCTGCGGGCCAGAGACTTCGACGTGGAGCTTTCACTGAAGGTACCCTGAGAAAAATCACTATCATGTCACTATAGCATGCCTGCAGGGGCTGATTGTGCGCCTGTGCTGCTCAACAGGGAGTTCAGCTTGACTTTGTTGGACTTACCAGGTGTTTATAACCTATAGTGGAGTGGTTTCAGACGGATTTTCATGTTTTTAAGAAAAAGAAAACAACTAGTTTGCAGGCGGACATTAGGACCCAGTGGATACGTCTGGTCATAAGAGACCATAGAAAGATAGGAGGGGAGTTATGTTTTCTGATGGTTGACCTTTATTTTATAGGAATCAGCTGAAGACTTGAAAATCCATGTGAGCCATATAATTGATGTCTTATTCCAAATACAAAAGTGAACACTAAAAGTTAAGGATTGGGCTTTCCTGGTCAACAGGTGCAGACCAAGTGGGCAAATGATCAAATTAAATTAGACAATTCAGCCAAATCAGAATAAAAAACAAATTGCAAGAGTTACTAAAAGTAAGGTTAAATATTAAATAAATCAGAGTAAGAATGGAGATACACAGGATATACAATGTAAATTACATAAAGTGGTAAATGTGCCTAACCTATCCATTTACACTGCTTTATTGCTTTAGACCTACATTGCATTGCCTAATCTACAACCTTGATTTACATTGTTTATTGTGCTATGTTGTCGTTTGTTGTTAATTTAATGTAATTGTCTACAGGTGGTCTTATTAAATATTTTGCAGTCCCCTTTGTTTCAAGCTAAAACTGTCAATGTTTGGCTTAGAGAGTAAGTGTATACTACACAGTGTAAGAGATAATATTCTGAATATTTAGTCAATATAATACAAAATATTTACTGTGTGATGTGCCCAAAGATGGCCTGTTCTGTCCTGGTTTAGTTTCAGCAAACAAACAAATCTGAAAGAATGATCAGAGTATTGCATTACATTTACTTAAGTTAACTGCACATCAAATGACAATTATTACCAGGAAGAAACCGTTTGTTTTGTGGCCTCCATGTTGTATCGTGTGGAAAAAAGTCAAAGCCTACTGGGCCAGGGTCTGCCTATGATAACTTTACTCACTATACCACACACACACATTTTAAGTCAGAGACTTAAAATGTTAGCAACTTAAAATATGTGTTAACAGTGACCTCATTTAACATTGTTGTATTCTTTTAGCTTCTATGGCTCTCTTTTAGCTTCACGATTACTAGAAGGACTTTCACTGTGGTTTTGCTGTGATATTTTCTGTGGCATCCTAAGATTTACGATGCAGTTTTTTTCATAGCTGTGTATTTTCTTAACATTTTAGATTTTGGAGTCTCTCACTGTTGTCACTCTGGACAACTTGTACTGAAATGTTGGCCTACTTGTACCCATTTGAAAAGAGCTGGAACTGGGCCAACTGTGTGTAAACTGAGCTCTGTTGAGCCAGACTGCTTTTGGTATTGGTGGCCTGAGTGGTGGGGAAAGCAGACAAAACAAAAAGTCTTCCATCCCAGCAAGACAAGAGTTTTAAAGTGGTAATCCAAAAGTTATGTTTTCTTGTTTAGTTTTATTTTTTATGTGGACTCCACCTTTGGTGATAACTACTTCGCCCGTAACAGTTCAAAGGCTTAAAATAAATTTTAAATTGTTTTAAGTTGCACAATAGCATTGGATGCATTTAAGTCTAGCTTTAGGTGTCTTCACAATAGTTTTGGGTCCTCTTACGAAAGTTTTGGGTCCCTTCACAATAGTCCAGTGTGCTCCCGCAGTAGTTTTAGGTGCCGTCACAATAGTTTTGAGTCCATGTGTAAATATTTTGGGCCCCCAAGTAATAATTCTGGATAACCCTTGCAACAGTTTTGGGTGTCCCCTCAATAATTTTGGGTCCCATCACAACAGTTTTTCATGCCCTGGCAATAATTTTGGGTGTCCTCGCAATAGTTTTGTTTGTCCCCTCAATAATTTTGGGTCCCCTCAGAACAGTTTTTCATGCCCTTGTAATATTTTTGGGTGTCCTTGTGATAGTTTTGGGTCCCCCCACAGTAGCCTTGGGTCCCCTTACAACAGTTCGGAGTCCCTTCACAATAGTTCTGAATCCTCCCACAATAGTTTCAGCTGCCCTCATAATAGTTTTAGATGCCCTCACAATAATTTTGGGCGCATTCATAAAAAAAGTGGGTCCCCTCGTAACTATTGTGGGTGCACTCACAATAGTTAGGGGTCTCCTTTCAATCCTTCACTCTACAGAACGCAGCTGAATGTTGATGCAGCCGTGGGGCCACTGATAGAATTTTTACAGATGATGGAATTTGAAACTTAAAACATATACGGTCAGAACTGACAATGAGCGGATATTAAAAAATGCGGAACAAATCTCAAAAAAGTTTTAAGATCAATAGGATTGTCATGATGGAAAGAATATTCTGTTTTGAAGTCTATGTTACATTCATCTTTCATTTCACTACAGCTAGTACAAAATTAATGTGAGGGACAATTTAATATTCATTTTCCCCTCTGAACTACCAGGGCTTCCATAAGCATTCATTGCTGATTTTTATGTCTTTGTTGCTAAGTGCTCATGCCTGGTGTTTCCGCACTGCATTTCCCAGAGATCACCTGTCAATCAAACGGCGTGTCCACCACTGACATCTTTTTCCTTGGATTTTCTGATGATGAAGTTTGAGTTTCTGAGTTTCTTTTCTTGTCTTTCTTTCTTCTCCTCTTGTCTGTTCAGCCACAAACTGGAAATACAAAACGCATCACTTCCTGTGCAGCAGGAAAGACCAACCAGACGCCAAGTGTTTGTTTACAACAGTGAATGTAAACTCTTTCATGACATGGATACAGATTGACTCACTGCTCTGTTAAATTAGGCAACATTGGAGGGTAACAAAATGCAAATTTCCTTATCAGAAAAAGTTGTGAATTATTACTGTAAATCCACTGGTCCAAGGTGTCAGTCTACAAAAAAAAATTTGCTGTGTAGCACAATTTTAAACACCCCAAACTTGTGTTCCTATTTTCAGTGCTTTGATCTTAACAGGAAGTTTAAGAGAGAACAGGCTTCTGTTTACACTGTGGGATTGCCACAGATAAAGTCGATAAAGCGCTATGAAACCATCAGCCACTTAATTTGATGTGTTGCCACACCCAAAAGCTTACAGTAAATGTCTCCTCTCTCCTCCCCAGCTCGTTCTGAACTACCAGCGCTGGCGGAGGGAGAGTCCAGAGATCAGCACCTGTCTGTCTCCCCGCTCCGTCCTGGGACTCCTTGATAACTCTTACCATGCTGTCCTCCCACTGCGGGACCACGCCGGCAGTAGGGTGCTGCTCTACAGGATCGGTGAGCCTCTGAGGGTGTGTGTGTGTGTGTGTGTGTGTGTGTGTGTGTGTGTGTGTGTGTATGTGTGTGTGTGAGCGTGTGAGTGTGTGAGTTGCTCCTGGGAACTGGAACCAGCAGCTTCTCCGCCACGGTCAGTTACAGTGAAATTCTGAACGCGCTCAGAGGCCCGCCTCTGTGTGGAGTTCTCTCTCCTGATTGGATAAAATGGGACCAAACATGTGACTTCCTGTTTGGGGCAGAGCGGCAGACTCGTGTCACTGACCCGACACTGTGGAGATATTTCACTTATTCTGACAAAAAAATATCACTTACAGCAGCTTTAACTGTTTGAGCTGCTTCAGTCAGGAGGTCAAAGGTCAGAGGTCACAGCAGCCTGATGACATCATGATGATGATGTTGCAGAAGAGAAAAGCACAGGAAGCTCTACAAAGCGGATGGGTAATCAGGAGGAAGCAGAGGCTGCTGGGAAATGAAGTGTCTCTCACTGACTTTTTTTTTCATTAAAAAATAAAAC
>OMKZ01015778.1:0-12764 GCA_900302535.1 Neoniphon sammara | reverse complement strand
CATGCCCCCTGACCCCTCCTGGAGTCGGGCGGGGAGGAGGGGGGAGGGGGGCTTGGCAGGCCAGGCGCGCTGGAGCCAAACATAGTCAATCACCTTCAGTGACACTTCCTCTGCAAGGGCCTCTCTGCTTTGTTTTCTGAAGGCACTATGTGAAACCATCCTCCTGTGGTACTACATAACACCGCGTTAGAAACATCCCAAACTGAATGTGGAATATATTAAAGGAGCATGTCACCCAAAATGCAAAAAAACAACAAACAAAAAATCCCAGTTGCCTTTAGTGCAGTCTATCCATGCAGATAGTTTCTGTGTGATTTGGCGAGGTTTCCAGTCTGCCACGACCTTCCCTGTCTCCCAGCTCTCCGGTGCAATGGGGCTGGATGAATATTGTTTTGCGCAGCTCAAACCATCAAAAATTTGCCTGTGAAAAACTCAACAGGAACAGCTCTGTCCGAAATCAATGACACAGATGCCCAGCATAATCCACAGCTCTTCGGGGCAAAGAGCTTTTTGGGAACTATTTCCTGCCGAAGAGCACCAGTAAATTCTATCTATCCACCCCCAACAAGCACAAGCACAAACTAGGTGCAGATACAGTTTTGTATTTTGAGTGAACTGTCCCTTTAAGTCCACCTGCCCTTTCCTTGAAATAGACTCACTAGGTGAATGCTATGGTGACACTTTTGATTGCCGCTTTGATTTCAACTATTAAATCCACCTCAGTCATTAAGTGTTTAAAGTTTCAATTGAAGTTCAACATGGGATGCAACTCAATATTCGGAAGGTGCTCCTAAAATTTTGTGCACTCACTGAGTATGGGTTTATTTTTAGAAAGACTGATACAATTACAAATCACATGCAAGCACCTGCTGCATTGTGTCACACGTTGGTTTGAGTATCTTCATTGGAGCAGATTCCTAACACAAGTTTTACACATCTTTGCCCAGAGTTATTTCAGCTACATTGAACATTGTCATTATTACCTAGAATTGAACTAGCAACCCCTCAAGTACAAGCCTCCCTCTTTAACTAATGTGTCAGACTCCCATTTATAAACTATTCAGACATTACACTTGAGCTTTAACATGTGTTTTAATTAGATTTGAACCATAATCATCAGTGATGATGCAACTTGGTTCCAATGGGACGTACTCTAATGCCTTTGCCTCTATACTGGACAATTACAATCTACTGAAGGTTTGAAACATTGCAGATAAAACCAGAACCAACAAGAACTGTTAATTTTTGCCATGAAGGACTATTTGAGATCCTCTCAGGAACTATTTGTCATCCACATTCCCTGTAAAAAAAAAACATTAGTTAGTAAAAGATCATTAATGTTTTTTTTTTTTTTAGTGTAATTTTTTAAAGTTTATCAAGTTTGTGTTACATTTTAAAGGTATCAAGGTCTTAATGTTTCCTTCTTGTTGCAGGGCTCAACAAAATCCTCCAAGAGCATGGAGTCACGACGCAGACCTTCAAGGTAGGATACTGAGTGACATGATTTAATTCTTTCTCTTCTCTTCTCTTCTCTTCTCTGACCTACAACAGCGACCTATAGAAATCCCCTGGAATAAGTGGCATAAACAAAAAAGGCATTCTGTTTTCACATGGAGCACGGGGCAGCAGGACATTAATGTTTACTGCTAACTGCAAGTCATCCATAAAAGGCTTCATTCGGTTATCAGGCCCTATTTGTGGGCCTATTTTAGGAACAAAACTCCCTTGTGTCTTTGCCCAAAGTGCAGAAAGATATTGAAGGAGGGGAAACAAGTACTAAGCACAGAAATCCTTTTCTATGCCTTTTAGTCAGAGATACGAAGCATTTGAATGAATAGGTTCAGAGGTAATATGATATTTGCTGACTTTAGCCAGAGAACGAATAAAGCAACAAGCCCTGCAAGTGAACTGGACCTCATGCTGTTTTTTGCTGGACAAAAAGATATTCTGTGTCATATCACCCCCCCACCCCCACCATCCCTAGGGAGTCACAGATGTTGTCAGTGGTGTAATGAATTTGTTAAACTTTACAAGACACCACAAAAGTTCTCTATTAACGATGAGTCAGGGTTTTGCTCCTTCATAGAAAAGCAAAGAGAGTTAAACAGCTGAACATCTGAGTCACCGTCACCAGATATTAAGAACGGTTTGTAGTCAGTTCCCATCAATATAAACGGACAGTCCATGGATCTTTAAAATACACCACAGCACATTCAGATGTGGCAGTGATCTCTCAGGCAGAATGAAGTCATGTAATCGCTGGAATCAGACAGGCTTATTTACATTCCTGTAAAGAGATAACTATTTTTATCATCTGTATGGAGGGGGCTCGTGCTGCACAATACTGCACAGCTGAAGTAAATAACAGCACAGGTATGATATTCTGTCTCACAAACAAAAGCAACGTGATGTCTGTTGAATTGCAGCTTTGCTGTCAACGTGGAGGAATAAAACATGGGTCAGCCCTTTTAAAGGAATATTCTATTTTTATCTGTTGTGTTTCCTGATCATTTTATATGGTTTCCAGACACTTCATGGTAACTCTGACTGAATTTACATATGCAGCAACTGACAATATTTTTAGTTTGCTTTTGCCATTTCTCAGCTGTCCCCGTTCAAACAGCATGGAACACAACTCTGGTCTGGCTGTTTCATGCTAGTGGGCACATTAGGGAACACAGCAAGAAGTGAGAAAAGACAGGACGGGATGTCTTTCTGCTAGCAAATAAAAGGAGGCAAAATAGCACTTCTGGGTGTTTGATTTCCACGTTTCCTCACCAAAAGTAAATCTTACATTCAGTAGCTAAAGTTCTCTGTGATTACATTCAAACCTGCCAATGTCAATCACAACCCGGTTCAGTCAACATGCAAGCCAAAGCAAGACGCTTCCACCAGCTAGAGTCCTTAAAGTGAAATGGAAATTAATACTAGATTTTACACAGTTACAGCTTTAATTGCTGCACTGTTAGTTTGTAATATTTAGACAGCACTTGTTTGGAAATTTGTGCTTTGAAAAACAGCAAAAATATAGGAAAATTGAACATATAACATGATTAAAGCATGGAAATCAATCTGTAGTGATGTAAGGGAATAAAGCAAATGAGCAAAAACTCAATTCATGCTGTAAATAACTCTTAATATCATATAGATACAGGTCAAAGTTGATGACTTGAGATACCAAATTGAATTGGTTTGAACATGTCAGATAAAAATTTACAGTAGTTAAGCAGTCGTCTGGACATGTTATTAGAACAGTTATGAAGTTCCTTTAAATCCAAATGAACACCACGTTGTATTTGTGCAGGACAAAAAGAAAGTTTATAGTCCTTTAGGCTTGATAAACTGTAATGCCAGAGTTTATCAAACAAATACAAGTATCGTTAGAAGTTCATGCTTCATGCAGACTGAATGTTCTTTTGCTTATTTACGACCAATTCACCCTCACAATGCAGAGTTCTACATCATTTACTGCTTCAGCCCTTGAGAAACTGCAGTTCTCTGCCAAACAGGAAGCACCACAAGCCCAGCGTTGTTCTTCCTCGATAAGAACAGGGTGAAACAGCCAGCAGACTGTGGGCAGGCAGACCAGTCAGTGCTCAGAGCATTTAGATAGCAGAGTCTGTGTGTGCTTTTCATGTCTGAAACACCTGGAGCTGAATGCTCAGAATCAGAAGCTTTGGTAATTTGCTCGTTAGAAAATATCCTTTGTGATTATTTTTATGGCTTCATGTCTCAGGTTTCCAGGAGGAACATTCACGGTTCGCAGTTGGTGTCGGTCCAAAAGCACAAATGCGATCACTAGAGCGGCGAAATTGAGCGTGTGGAGATAATGCGGCGTTCGTCAAAGATGATAGGCAGAAAAAAAAAGAGGCAATCGCTTCATCTCTTCGACTGATGAGAAGCAGGTTGGCGCTGCTCCGCTTAGTCGGTCAGTGCATATGCTGGTGGATCTGGAATAGGACCAAACCACAGGTCTATATTGGCTCTGACTGCACCCAGGGGGAAATGACATACATGTGCAGAAAGACAGGGGAGAGAGAGAGAGAGGGAAATACAGAGCGTAAGAGAGAAAGACAGATAGAGAGGGAGAAATAGAAATAAGAGGGACAGATTGAAAGGGAGCAAGAGAAAGACAATAGGCACAGAGAGACAGGCAAATCACAGGCAGCTTCCCTGTACACCACAAAAAAAAAAACATTCTTTCACAAAAATTTCAAAATAAAATGTTTGCTGCGGTACAGTAGAGAGAGCATGTGTGACATATCAATTTCTCCTGTATGGTTAGTGATGAATAAGTTCCAGTAAGCAGGTTTTGAGTGGGTCCAGATGTACAGTACAGAATGGATTATTTGTATAGTAAAGCTGGAGCAATTCTCCCTCCCAGACGGATGAGCAATCTTCTCAGGGGCTACTCACAGTTGACACATGTGGGAAATATGTTATGTGTAGTCTGGAGGTTTAGGGTCCAGACACCTCGGCCTTAAACTTTTTCTCTCACCCTGCTGCTCCCTCTTTCTCCAGGTCATTTATCTCTCCACATTGGGTCATTTTACTCTCTATGTCTCTTTTCTGTCTCTGCGGACATGTTGACAGGCTTGAAATGGACAATTTAACTGAGTAGATCAAGCATTTAAAGGAATAGTTCACCCAAAACAAAAAAGAGCATTCCTTTTCATCCGGGGTGATCATGATGCACTCACCCCCATGTCAGCTGGAACTCCCCAGTAAAACCATCTCGGCCTTCTTCCAGACAGTTGAAGTTTACAAGGCCATCATACACAACTTCAAAAACACGTAAAATGTCCATCAAATTTTTTTCTTGTGCATCAGACTGATGTGTTCTAGTGCAGAAAATGTCACCGGGATTATGGTGCACGAGCTGTTGGGAGAAATCTGATGGACGTTTAATGCTATTGTTGGAGCTGTAACAAGATGACTGTGTTAGCTTCAATAAAACGGCACTACAGATGGAACTACTAACTCGCTCGGTGTTTGCTTTTTTTGAACTTCAATGGAGTTTCGGCTGACGTGGGGGTGAGTAGTTAGTGACTGGAGTTTCATTTTGTGGAGGACTGCTCCTTTAAAGTTCCTCTCTCTCTCTCTCTCCTCCCTCTCATTTAAGGCTCCTCGCTTTCATCCCTTTCATTTCTTGACCCACTGCAGATGTGAGACCAGGCAAGCCAGATTGGGTAAAACATCACCTCAACTCACTTGACGTTTGAGGTTCCTACCCCGACTCCATTCCCTACCAATGACCGTGATATTTTGTTTGGTCTGCGAGGCGCGCACACACTCCCTGGAATGTGCGGATATTTTCATAATCTGCTTTGTTGATCTACTGAATCAATCCCTCTTCGCTCTGTTTTCCCTCTCCGCCGGCCCAAGCGAAACAACACGACGTGTGTTTAATGCAATGGGGAGAAGCTGACATTTTAGAGGAACCACTCAGGGATTTAGTGATGTCATGCCTTCAGTGAAACACGATGTGGAGATGGTATTTATGTGGTGTGTTGAATTCTCCTTATTAGGATATTTGTTCCTTTTAAGCTTGAAGGAGAGTCTTGTGTTTATTGTGTAACCTAACTGGAACTGGAACATAATTTAGTGATGTGAGTACAATCAGGACATTCAGTGTAACAAGGTTTGTGGATTAAGCATTTGAACAACAACATATTTTTTTTTATTCTTTGGCTGTACCCTTACATCATGAGGTTAAAAAGATAATGAACAGTCGTGATAAACCCAACTACAACCCACTTCGTTCACAGTTTCCTAATTTCTGGATTCCCAAAAGAGGGCAGGAAGATTTTATTCATAAAGTAGTAATTTGTACTACGGCACTCACAGTAATTTAGTGCCTCTATAACAGAGCAGCAGAGGTCTGGTAAAAAGTTGCATTGATTGTTAAAGCCTCTCTTCACATATTTGTCCTGTACTCAGTGTGGCTCACGCAGGTGGTTCCATCCTTAAAGTAATACAGTACAAACAAATTATACTTTAGTGTCTGTCAACCATTTAGGTGCCAGACTATTTGACTTTTGATGACTTAAATGACAGGAAAACCTGTTTTTTCTGAATAATTCCTGATGGGGATGGAGCCCGAGTCCAAGAGTACTTCAGGGACATCTGTGAAAACAGTTCTTCATCCAAATCAAAGGCATGCTTTGGCTTCTTTGAGAAGAGTGATCTTTATTCCTGTGAAGTGTACGATCTCATAATTTGACACTGAAAAGATGCTATGGTCCTTTCCTGCATGAAAGACGCCTTTAACGCCAGTTGAAGACAAAATCTTCTTCACCCTGCTGAGCCACTGTTGTCCTGTGTGTTACCTCATTGCTGCCTCTCTACCTGAACTTATGAAAGAGACGATTGTAATGAGCTACCACAGTCGAAAATAGTCAAATATAACCAGATAATATGTCCTGTGACATCTGTAAGAGGTTAATTGAATGATTTTAGATCTAAAATTACATGGAATCAGTTTTTCCATATTCAAGCGTTGGTATGAATCGTATGACATTGAGGTCTGTGCCAAGCAGGTTGGGTTTTTCTGGCTCCATGGCGGAAGGAAGACCGACCCGCAGATGCAAAAGTGGAGCAAAGAACTGGTCTCTGAACTGGTGACGTGCGACTGTTAAAGAATAGTATTATTTGAAAACTAGCAGTTGCTGGGGCTGAAGTCAAATTGTAGATCTTTGTGTAAAAGCACACCCATCAGTCTAAATAAACAGCAGAGAAGAGCATCCCATCGCCTCTGACAGTTTGCAACATGTCTGTGAACTCCTGCCCCTCCTTAGCTACTGTTGCTATGTCTGACAAACATTCAAGATGGACACTACCGCAGATGTTATTATTATTATGCTTTTCAGTGGTTCCCCAACACCTTTTTACCATCTTATGTTATTGTCAAGCGTCAAACCACTGCAATAAAAGCCATACTCCAATAATCAGAGTGCACCGCTCTTGAAGATTCTTTTGAACAGCAATGCCGGATAGCACAGATTGGTGGATTGCTGTCAATCATTATTTCACAAAAGGGCAGTTGAACTGCTGTAGATTTGCCCTGATTTCCAAAGTCAAATTCACTGGCAAATCTTCTAAATGCACAGGAGGTGATGAGTTGAGACCTAAGAGGGAAGTGCAAGCTTCTAAACCGTAGAGACTGTGCTCTGCCCAGAGAAAGCTGGATTCACCAACATGAGATCTTTTGCCTCTCTCTTCCCTTTAATTTCCTTTGGGATATATTATCCAGCCGGCCGGGATAGTAAACATGAATCTGTTGTGTCCAGTTTTCTAATGCCACATTACACGATTTGTGGGTACTGAAGTCCGTTAGCTCTCGCTGCCATGTTGGGCCTCCAGCATGCAAAACGGTCTAATGCAGCTCTAACTGTCACAATAACCCATGTTTCTCTTTTCATGTGTGTCCCAGGAGTGTGAGCCTGCTGCAGGCCCTTGACGAGAGCTACGAGGTGGACCTGGTCTACATCACAGAGAGGATCATCTCCGTCTCCTTCCCCAGCAGTGTGGAGGAGCAGAACTACGCCGCCAACCTGCGTGAGGTGGCCTCCATGCTGCGCTCCAAACACGGCCACAACTACCTGGTAACGTTTCCCTTTTGGAGGATGCTGACTACAGTAGAGCAAGTATTTTCTAAGTGACTGTGACAAGTGTTGTTGCAGCTGTAGGGGGTTCTTGGCATCTGAGCTCCTGCTGTGTAAACTGTGCTTTCTCATGACGTAGGCAGCCTTCACACTGAGATATTTGTGAGGTGGTTTAATATCTGCCTCTTTCAGAAGCAGTTTTAATTTTTTTTTTTATTTTAAGTAATATTAAGTTTAATTAATTTAATTATTATTTCTTTCTATTTTTTGTATTTTAATTAATATTTAGCTATTCTAGAATTACTCTTAATTGAAGCTGTTCATCAGCATAAAATATGAAGGATAGCCTGTATCAGACATTTGGGTCCAAGGATTTGGTTGAGAACAAAACACTGATGATGTTCATTGGCTTATTCCCCAGCTCTTCAACCTCAGTGAGAAACGTTATGACATCAACCAGCTCAACCCAAAGGTAAGCCTGGCAGCTTGATCTCTTCTCTTCTCCTCTCTCCTTTCCTCTCCCGATAATTACATTTTTAACACACCTCTCTCTCTCTCTCTCTCAGGTGTTGGACTTCGGCTGGCCTGACCACCACGCTCCAGCTCTGGATAAAATCTGCAGCATCTGCAAGGCCATGGACACCTGGCTAAGTGCAGACAGTCACAACGTGGTGGTCATACACAACAGGGTGAGCTGAGGGAATGAAAGCGTTTGTCTGTTACCCAGCATGCAAACTTGTGAAAAATTGAGGGAGCGTCTTCAGACAGTAGAGGGCGCTCTCAGGCTCTTTTAAGGACCCTCCCTCCCCTGAGGCTGCGCTGGTTTTCTGCATGTGTGACGTTGGTAATGGTAATCTTCCTGCAGTATTCATCAGGACATAACATTGATTCTGAGGAAGGTGCATGGTGTGTGTGTTTGTATGCCTGTTTGTTTCAGCTTCTTTGGGTTCGGTTGTGTTGGACGTGGATTTAAAAACACTAATTAGGGCAGACAGACACACACACACCCTACTCTTTATGACCATTTAGGCTTAATTACACTTAACAGTGTCATTTGCACTCTCAATTGACAAATACTTTGCTGTCATTACCCAGAGTTACTTGCAACACATTGCACCGTCATACCATCTGACACCTAACTACACCAAAACAAATCGTAAACTGAATGTCCAGATACCAAAGCTAGACCAAAATCCCAAAGGTAACACCCAGTCATTTTTTCCATTAACCCCACTGTGTCCCTAATTCTTGTGTATTGCAACACAAAAATTAACCTTAGGCTCTTACACCCCCTCTGCCTCATTCCAAGACGCTCCCACAGGGAGGTTGTAAACAAGACGGTTGCTATGATAACTGGTGTTATTTTTCTCCGGGTTGAGTAATGCCGGTGATGAGAGCGCGGGGCTGGAAGTTGTGGTGGTCACTAAGGAAGTAGTCCGTGTCGGGTTTCCACATATCAACAAATCATTTCCAGTGGGTTCCATGCTGTTTAAGTGGCAGAGTTTTTTTATTATGTGGAACACGCTCATTCTGCACAGTGATCCTTGTTTCAGAGATGGATAGACGTGTCAAGTCAGTGCAATTCAAGATCCAGCCGGTTTAGTGCCATTGCAACATGTAGCTTTTTGAACTTCATAATAACAACACCTTAGTAAACATGCATCAACATGGTTTGTGCTGTTATGAATACCAATGAGCAGCACTTGTTTACCGCCTCATACAGATTTAATAATAGGAATGTCCAAAATGGTAGTATCAGGGTTCGTACAAAGTTTTGAAAGTTTGGAAAATGCTTGATTTTCAACAGAATGTGGTGTTTCATCTACACAATCACTAATGTAAAAAATCCTTTCATATTTGAAATGCAAGCATTAGCAAGCATTAAATTAATCATGATCAAAACTACAATCAAAATTGATATGATCAGCTGGTAAAAAATAAGCAAAGTGACAATATACATTGATTGCTGTGGGTAAAAAGGAATTCTGAAAACTTTATTTTCACAATTGCATTTAAAGTAACAATTTAGATTAGATGATAAAGGCCGTGAAAGTCTGGAAAATTTGGTTTAGGTGCCTTGAAAGTGCTTGAAAGGGGCTTGAGTTTTCTTCTCTGGAGGCTGTGCGAACCCTGTAATATTTATCCACAGAATTTTTGAATCATGACTGCTAGATAAAAATCTATCCCCTGTAGTTTATTGCTGCTTGGTTGATCTCTTTTCAGGGCAACCGTGGCAGAACCGGAGTGGTGGTGGCAGCATACATGCATTACAGCAACATATCTGCCAGGTAGGTGTTTACACTCTCCACTGCAGTAATGGAGGACTGAATCACAGGCTCTGAGAGAAGATAGAAAGTCATGAGAGATAATCAGTACTTCTGACTGTCCTGTCGACGGGATGCTTTTCTGGAAATAGACGGATAGAAAAACAGAGACAGAGTGAGACTAAATGAGGAGGAGGAGATGAGAGACAAGACAAGATAAGCCCACATTGCTCATCACAAGACTGCAGCCCACATCTGAAGACAAGACGGAGAAATGAGGAACAGGAGGAGGAAGGGAGGGGAGCACGAGACTGAAGAACAACAGGAAGAGTCTGAAGAAAAAGTGATAAAATAATTCTGAGCAAAAAAGCAATGAGTTCACTCAAAGGAACGGATACTGTAAAGGTGGAAAAATAGATGGTGGGTCTTAAGATTCAAATTATAATGCCCCCCCCCCTTTTCTGTAGCATAACAGTTATCATGAATTGTTGTTTTGCTTTGCTTTATTAGATTTGTTTTCAGCGATGTCAAAATAGAAAGGCATTTTTTTTTGTGTAAACAGACGACCAGCCTGAGTCACATGAGTTCACCCCGCCTGTTGTTTCTGAAGTTTCTGATTGGCCAGGGAAACATTTAACACTGTCTGTTCCCTGAGAAGTCACGGGCTTTCTCTGAGTGCTCATTATGTCATGATTTAACTGGAAACTTGTTTTTTGGTGTTGTAACTGAGAAAATATTGAATTTGAGGAGAGATGCCAGAAAGATGAAATAATTGTTAAACATACTTGAATGCAGATGTTACATAGATGGGAGAGTGAAGAAGTTGTCCAGTCCAAAAACAATATTAATATGTGCAGGATACATATGGCAGCCATTGCATGAATAAACCTGCAGTATTTGTGTTAAATGTGTCTTCTAATTATTATTTTTTGCCTACCTGACTGTAATTAGGCTACAAATCCATATATGTACAGTAAATACTAGAGTGGAACTAAAAGTGCAATGAATAAAAAATATCAGCATGCATGTTAACCAAATGTTCCTGTTGAATGCAGTGCTGACCAGGCCCTGGACAGGTTTGCCATGAAGCGTTTTTATGAAGACAAAGTGCTTCCTGTGGGCCAGCCTTCTCAGAAAAGGTCAGTTTTCCCTCCCTTCCCATTTATGGCATGAGTTTGACCGCCAAGTGAACTGTCTCATAATCATATCTCTGCCCTTACAAGAACACTTGCTGCACATTTACAATAACGGCATTTGTCTAGACTAAATGCGATAAGTGCAACAGTGGAAGAGTTAAGTGCGTAACTTGCAGTGGTAAAGAGCGAAGAACAATACAAGACTGGGGTCAAGTAGTATTTACTGCTGGCTCTTGTAGATTATTTTAACCTTACTTAGGTATCAGTTGGACTTAGCTACACAAGATAAAACAACACAGAAAGTTAATTCAGTGATTCTTTACATCATATTTGACACTATCCAAATTGTCCTGTTATAGTAAACCCAAATCATGTGGTGCTCTAATTCAGTACAAAACAAGTGCTAAGAATAATTGCTAAAGAATAAATGCTATTTTAACCCAGGTTTGTTAAGAAATCAATTGGCTGGGCTATTACTAATAATTTCAGTATGCAATAGATGCATTATCCTGTTGTCAACACTGTGTTCTGAACTACTGAAATTCTAAGCCAATTGCTGCCTTTGAGAAGTGTCTTTTGACCCGGTGAGTACTCTGATAAAGGCAGACTGCCTGCTTGGCACTATCAGGCCCCTGGCAGCAAAAACACTGTGGTAGCTAATGTAAACTTATCGACAGACCCGTCTTTCCTTGCAAACCACATTTTACATCAACTTGTGGATTTCAGCATTTATCTCATCCTAATCTGACTATCTTCAGAGTGGCCTCCAATTAAGTTCACCAATATAATGTGTTTAAATGTTATACCAGTATTGGGAACAGTTGCTTTTCAAAGTTATGGGCTGCTTTACTTAACTTAAAATTACTTCTTTAAGTAATTTGTTAGAGTGCTTTTGCAATACACACTTAAAAACATAGCTTGTGCAGCCAAGGGTGTTATTCATTGTTTTAATATGCAATGCATTTGCTCAATACACTACCCCTCATGTCATGCATAATTAGCATTCACTTTTTTTTCACTAAGCTGCTTGTTGTCACGTGGTTTTTACTTTTTCCACTTAAAAAAAGTGCATTTACTAAAATAAGACAATATGAGTGAAACTAATGACACTAATTACAAAAAACTAATTAATTAAACAAATAAACTAATAACTAACTAAACATTACAAGTTACAAAAATTAGTGCATTAAGTGATTAACTAGTTACCACAACAAAGTAATTTAAGTACACAAATTAAAACATTGTCGAGACACTGTGTATTACCAGGCCAGATATAGTGACTGTGCCAAGACAGCAGATTACATAAAAGCACTGCTGTGCCACCTGTTATGTATTGTATTGTCAACAAAACACATGGACTAATAATAACAATAACAAAATACTTTTACTGTTTCAGTGTGGCAGACAAGGCGCTAAGCATCCTTGTCCCTGTTAGAGGTCACAGCCAGAGATTGTGTCTCTGTGTTGTAATGTACACAGGAGGAGCCCTTCATCCCTTTGTTGTAAAACATTAGGAATCCTCACACAATCTGATCGGACCTTTTCCCTCCCGCTGCCTCTCTCAGGTATGTGCAGTACTTCAGCGGTTTGCTCTCTGGACACATCAAGATCAACAACAAGCCTCTGTTCCTTCACCATGTCATCATGCACGGCATCCCCAACTTTGAGTCGAAAGGAGGTAACCATCATGTGCACATCCAGTCACACACGTCACACACGCTTACACACAATTTCTGTATCTGATCAGCTTCCTGTGATCA
>OMKZ01015777.1:9689-25759 GCA_900302535.1 Neoniphon sammara | reverse complement strand
AAAAAAAAAAAAAAAAAAAGAAGTAACTGTCCGAGTGCAGTAAGCATATAAGCAAATGTGCACATACTTACACACACACACACACACACACACACACACACACACACAGATTTTAAAGATACTGATTAATGACATCAATCAACTATTTTTCCTGTCAAAATTTCAGGCTCTGATTCACTAAACGCTAGTTGCTCAAATCAGAATGGAATTCTGATCAATAATATATGCAAGGTGTGGAAAGCATTTATAATATTAATGGAAAAAGCTAAATTAGCATCCAATTCAATAGTACTTTGCGACATTAGATCCCAACATTATTGCAGTGCAAAGAAGATATTTGAGTAAAGTCATGACAAAGATGATGTGTCATGTGATCAGTCTTGTTATTCAGAATGGTAGTTATCACGGCTTGCTTGTCAGGAATTGTTTTCATCAAATCTGCTAAGTCTTGAAAAGATTAGGCTATTTCAAACAAGAATGTCTCATTTTTTCCTGTTTTCAGAAGCTGAAATTCTTAGTTTTTGGCACTGTAGATGCTAGCCTTGTGAGCCAGACTGCTTTGCAAGTGGATTTGACCGTGACATAGGCCTGGCCATTCAAGGAAGAAAAGAAAGAAAACCCTTTTGTTTCAGTCAGCTTTGGGGGCTGATCTCCAGGGGTGTTTCTGTTAGCAAAGCCAGAACTGGACACTGCATGCAGAAATGTAAACAGCAATAGGAGTGACACAGAATCTAAAGAAAGTAATAAAAATCTCTAGCAAACAGTTAGAAAAATGTTGACGCTAATTACTGGCTAGTGGCTAGGTGATGGTATAACTGCTGGGTCACTGCTGATTTGTAACCTCAGGAGGCGGCATTAGATAAAGTATCAACAGAAGGATACCACTAACTATTTATAAAAAAGTCGTATATATTATGGCTCACACAAGCCTTCATGATAGAGTGGAAGCAGTGCAACCTGGATATGTTTGGATACTATTTTCCAACCCAAGCCAGACTACACATGCAAGCCTGTTTTCTTTGGTGAGATGTGTAAACCACAATTTTAGGATACCATTTTCCACATAGAGGCTTTTTTGAGTCATCATAGCCCAATTGTGCTTCCAAACTTAATTAGCAGCCATATTTACAAAGGTATTCATGCTTGATTTGATTTATGTCTCACTACCACGTAAATGCAGTAGACATTAGAAATAAATCAAGACACAACAGTCATAGAATGAGAGAGAATGAAAGAAAATGAGTTTCATGGGTCCATGACCTTTGTCATCACTGGGGCTTTGATCCACTGCATGCAGGGAATTTTAAGCTTAAGCACTGGCAATGATCGTGCTAGCCCCAGAGAGTGCAATGGAAGACATTTCATTTCCAGGTTCATCTCCACTGTGTGGACACGTTCCATGTGTAATTTTATTGAAAGGCAGTAAAAGCCAGCCCCATGGCCAATGACTGATGTGTCTAACCTTGCATGAAATGAGCCTTTACTCACAGGCCCCTATGAGTAGCTTCCATCAGGGGCGCTCCGCTCACTGCCCTCCATGCATGCCTGCCTGACTGACTGTCTGTCACAAATGTAGCTCTTAATGAGAGGCACTTCATTACCACTGCACTTTGAAGAGTGTAAGTTCCCAAAATAGAGACAAGCATACAGTACTATGCAGGCCAGGAAGAGGGATACCTCCCTACCTTGAGCCTGTCTTCAATCTATCTTCAACAGCTCCACCACTGAGGTTAGCATGGCATCTTTGTCAAATATGGCAATATTTGTGGGTTTGCAAAGTGTTAAAATTATATTTTCAGATATACTGGACTCCTGTTAGAGTGACAAGACAGAATAGAGGGGCTACCAAATACAGAAAATATAAATCAAAAAACAGAAATCATCAGATGCATCAAAAACTGTAATCAAAGATGTTAAATTCTGTAAAGGCCCAAATGCCAAAATACCAGTATTATGTTTTAAGAGTATACTGCAGTGTCTCATGCAGATTGTTGTTGGGCTTAAATGGGCCTGTTTATTTTCCCGAGGGCATTGAAACTTGTATAATACCACTACAGGAAAATGATCAAAGCCTGTTTTGGTTGATTGTGAACTTTTTGTATAAAAATAAACATACCAATTATAATAAACGACCAGTAAATCACACAAAAAAGGGGGGAAAAAGAAGAAAATAAAAAAATGCAAAAGTACTAATAATAAAAGCAAGAGGAGAAATGAATATCAAGTCATTAGGTGATACAGTAGATTACATAAAAACACATCATATATTATATAATAATAATATTATAATCATATTATAGAAATATCAAATATACATTATTTTCAAATCACAGTCTATTGCTCTATTTTTTTCTCATCAACATTGTAGAGGCATAATCAAGTACAGCACATTTCTTATTTTCTTGTTTGAATGTACCTGTATTGAAGACAAAAATGTGAAGGATTACTTTTCAACTGAAAAAATGATGGTGATGATGATGACAATACTGATGGTGATGGTGATAATGATGATGGCAATGATGATGATGATGATGATGATGGTGGTGATGATGATGGTGATGATGATGATGATGGTGATGATGATGCATAATGTTTAAGTTCTCAAATTCAATTCCAAAACAAAACAGATTCTGAAATGATGCTCTACCCTGAAAAGCAGAGAAACATTCAGAATAAAGCCTCATAAGTCTATTAAAATGTACTCAATGTATCTCTTTACAGTCATTATACAACCCTTCACTATTGGTGGGACCATATGCTTGAGCCAATCTAAAAAACTCAATTAGGCCTTCATTAAGAAAATGAGGGGGTTGCACAGAATCAGATACAAATTACGAATTGTCCTCTGAGACATACAATTATCCATCATATTCCTTCTGCCATCTGTTTGCTTCCTGTTGACTTTCCTAATGACTTAGATTGAAGCCAAATTAGAATTCTGTGCAACTGCCACTGCACCTCATTGAAAAGTCATGTGAACTAGCTACAGAATGGGATGAGAGCGGTTAGACAGGCAGTCAAAATACAGCCTACTGCAAGAAGAGAGAAAAGATTGCAGATTACAGATGCATATCCAAATAAATGGCCATTAAAGATTGCAATGATAATTTACAGTACAATGCTAAATCACAAGGTTACTGAGCAGTACCTCGCAGAGCAACCTAGATGGAGCTCTGACGTTATCAAAGCACTGCATCAAGAAGCCCTGTTGCTGGGTGCCCAGAGCAGATCATTCCACCTCCTTTCCATACACTTCAGGGAAGGGCTTTCTACATCCAGTTTTCACAATATCCAAGCCATCCAAACATTTGCAAGATAAGCCTCTACTCTGCACAAACCCATATACTTTGGATGAATCTTCCTCTAGCTAAATATTTCACTATAATGTACTACCACCTCAAGAATCAAAAGCATCATACACATAATTGTGGGTTTTGAAAACATTTTTTATCTCCCCCCTTGAAAATAGATTTCCCTTTTGTTTATGTAAAAATGAAAACAAAGAAACTCATTTTCTTGTCTTTTATTCTTGGCCTCCACAAAGATGTACCCTCCGTATGATAATGTGAGAAATGTGTCATGTTTTCTGTTCAGCTGCATGATGCTATCAGATAATGAATCCGCCTATGGAGTTCTTTAAAGTGAAAGCAATGCCATGATTGCAGCTTATAACTTGCAAAATCACCAGCCTTTTCACAAAGAGACACTGCTGAACCACCCGTGACTAAAAGTGGGACTGCTGCAGAGACACAACTGAAAGGACTACTGTGCACCAACAGGAACAAGGATGGAAGCGGATTACTAATGAAACCAATTCAGACAGAAGAGTCTGATTACATGAAGTATAGCAGCTAAAGACTCTACACAGCGCATGAAATATTGAAGCTCTGTCAAATCCAGGATACTAGTCTCATACTCATGGTGATTAATGAAGAACAAAGATGCATCAAACCAATTAACCAAAAAGCAATAGAATCTAATTACAATTAGCAAGCTTGAGAGGTAGATAAATTATCTAATGCTGTAAGTTCTGGGGGGGAAAAGCAGTTCGGTGATTTTGTTGATAAGACAGATGTGAATCTGTGATTGTAAATTGTGCATGATCACCCTTTGAGGTAAGTTACTATTACAGCTCTGCTAAAGGCTATTGGAAAACTATGGGAAAAACTCTTGGCATCGGCATAGCAACACACAACCCCAGAAGATGACCTGGCAGCCACAGACACTGCCAAGCTCAACGCCACTATGCCAAGCAATGCATCTGTCAAGTGAGAAACATGACACGTTTTTTAGCACCTTTGCAACTGCAGCCAATTTTCAAAGAGCATACCTTGTCCTTTTCCGAGCCATTTTGCTTGGCATACCAAGTAATGACCTTCGATTTAATAGAGTCATGGTTTGGCATCTGTGGAAATTCCTCACTAATAAACAGAAAATGATACACCTTAGAAATAATGGAAGAAAAAAAACAATATGTGCTCCGCTACTATGGAGGAAAATGTGATACAATGACCATATTTCATAGCAAGATAAAGTATTTCCACCACTCCCTAATGAGACTTTCATAATTCATGCTGTCAGCTTTTCCACAGCACCAATCATGTCTGATCCTTTGCAGTGGTAAAACCCACTGCTTCAGACTGCCACCCTGCATCTATCAGCACAGGGAACATTGTGTCATATGCAAGTTAGTCATGAGGAAGATGCCCGCAACATGCCCTGTCTTGGCTCATTGGCTAAGCTCATGTTAAAACAAATATGCTCCCCCAAATAATTAAAAGGATGTACTAGCAATGCAAAATGTCCTCTGACAAGAGCAGGAGCACAATAGGGTTTCAGCGCTCTTTATTTAATGGATCCTGAAGCCAAGTAGAGGGACATAAGAAACCTCACACTTCTTATTAGGAGTTTCAAAGCATCGCACACAACAGGACTGGAGGGTAATTACTACATGTACTACTACTCATTTGCTGTATTTAGGCACAATTTTAAGGTACTTCTATTTAACTAGAGCACATACCATTTAGAGATTTTTTTTTTCTTTTGCATGTCAAAGCGGATAGCCTCCATTCTACCATTTTACTAGATTTATTCAAATGTCTCTTGTTACTGCTTGTTTTTTCTAAAATGTTTTTGATGCTAATATTGTGATCACAAAAATGATAATCTGTTTTGCCAGCTATCTTTGAAATGAATCTCTTAGATTAAACACAACACATTCATCTTAAATTAGTCTGAATGCTCCAATTATTATATCCCAGTGCATTATGACACTGTCTAGTACCAAAAACACTTTTTGTTTGTTTGTTTTTGTGCATTTGTTTTTGAGTATAATTTTTGCATGGAGGACCTTTATTTAGGGATAAGTAAATAATAATAAATAATAATTTGGACAAGGCTTATTGATATGTATTTTTTCAAGTGATTCCATATTTGATTGATTTGATTGACTAAATTTCTTTAATCAGAGAAATGACAGAAGTAAACTTCCACAATAGCATCAAAACTTTTTCTTTAAAGAATGGTGGGTGGTCCACTGACCTTAACTATTTTTAATCTTAATTTAGACGGTGGGAAAGTGGCAAGGGAAAAGAGAGGGGGGGAGAGACAGGAGAGAAAATGCTGGTGGGATTTGGTCCCAGGACAAAGGGAGCATTTGGTTCAAGAGGCCTGGGACTTAACCACTTGATGATCTCTGGAAACTCAAAATACTTTTTGTAATTACTGAGACAAAAGTGAGGTTAAATGAATAATCATCTTTCATTCACTTGCAATAACCTCTCACCTTATAAAGACTCATTTTGAACACTCTCATTAAAAATGGTTCTCTAATGAAAAAAGGGTCTAAACAAAAACCATTATACATGGTGCACTTATATACTCTAATACACAGCCAGCATGTTCTTATTTCTCTTATTTATCTTTTGTATCAAAGAAGCTGAAGAGGGATATGCTTATAAATGTCCACGGAAACATTAGAGCAATAGAGTTAAACAGTATTAATCTGAAATGATGCTGAGGAGGCTTTGTGGAGGAAAATTACAATTCCAGCAAGGCAAATGAATATAAATGAGAACATTTCCATCCAACATTTGCAAAGTGGTCATTATTGTTTCTTTCCATGACTATGTACGCTTAAAAATTATACATTTAATGTGGTTAGAATTATAAATACCAACCTAGGTAGTAGGTAGAGTGCAAATGTGAGATATTGAGAATCAAAGGTCTGACATCCCCGCTGGCAAAAATGTTAAGCACTTCCTATCAGTTTACATATTTAACCCCAAAAGGGTATTTTAAAACCACACAAGCATGATATAAGATTCAAAAATGGTGATAATGTGGATAACTCAATTTTAATTAAAAAAGGAAAGAAAAAAGGTCAGATAAAACCAACAAACCTTAATGCTAAGATCACAAACCATTTGTTCTAACACAGGACTGAAATTTGCATTAGTAAATTGAGCTGACCATTGGGTAGCAAGAACACACAGCATGTCTGTTTTTCCCTGCTCCATGTTCTTTGCATTTATCAGGGACATAATTCTTACCGAGTGCCTCTCGAACGAAAACACATTGCAGATTGTGCAGATTGTAAGTGCCGCAGCCCGGTCCTTAATTCTTTACACATATGTCCAGTGTGAATGAAGCCTCTTTAAAGATACGCATTAGGAATGGAAATGTTTCCATTAAGGCATGCCCAACAAAATACATACTTTAGATGAACAAATAACAACCTTGTTTTCAGTCTTTGAAAACAACATATTCTAACATGTAGATATTAGGGTTTGAAAATTATTACAGTGTGACTGCTGGATAATGAATTCATCCAGAGTGAGAATGCTTATGTGTGTAAAGAATTTTCTTTTTCCTTTAATATGCTACTGCTTACAGTATATAACAGTTGTAAACACTGGTTCAAAGCTCGCTATGAACAGCTTTTATAAATACCCAATTCATCTGCAAGAAATGCATGCTGCATTAAATAAAATAGTAAATCTAAAGGATATCGCCTGTGAATTTAAAATTATAACCAGATATTTATTTTACCCCCTAAATTCATATTATTTTTAACCCCCTAGGGAAAGTCAACTGAGTGTGCTCACTATTGTCCAGCAAAAATTGTGTTGATCACATTCTTCCTAGATGATCCATGCTTGAAATGCTGTGAAATTTTCTCAGCATTTGTGAACCCACGCCACCCCGCCCACCGCCCACAGGAGTTTATAAATGTAAAAGAAAAACTCTTACATCTTCATCTATATGTAAACAACATATTTAGCTAGCACATGCTGTTTTATTGAAATAGCTCTGCAAATTTCAAAGAAAAAAAAGAAGTCTCAATTAATCACTATGTAAACAAACCCTGTAGTGGGGTGGCAGAGTTTCAGCAGGGGATACCATACCGCTGTCATGGACTGGGCCTTTAAGCTAACTTACTCCTACACTCACTGTGCTGCTGTGCAGTGAAACTTGTTGTTATTTCCTGGTGCTGGAAATGGTTTAGCTCCACTGACCAAGCTTACACTTGATGCAGGGGGGCACCGCGGCTGCAATAGAGAAGAGTGTCCCATTCCCAATAAATTGGATTCACATAGATTTGTCCTATTTGGTCAAATGAAATTCTGGTGTTGGGAATGGTCACTGATGGAAAATCTTCTCAGCTCACAGGAAGTGATGAATCGAATCTTTGAACAAAAATACACAGCTGTCTCCTAAACTGCAGCATGCGAATGTTTCACCAAGAGAAATCTGGACTCGCCAATGATGGCTGATGCTGATTTTAAATATTTCTACCACAACCTGGCCACAAAGAAGGAGAAATTTAGATCTGAGAACTGTTTACTAATGGCATATTACATGATCATGTAATATGAATTCTTTTAAGGACATCCAGAAATCGATCTCTGGATAATAAAGTCATTCAAACTTACAAATATTCAAAGTCATCTCCTGCTGCCATACAAGACTGCTGAAGTGCAAGGTTTCCTACTGAAAAAAAATATAGACAAAACTGAAAGAAATGGACTCAATGGCTAGAGACAGATATGTAGTCAGTTGATAACAGCCACGGTAGGAACAAGGAGGCCAAGATGTCCAAAAACTGGTCAAGCAAAAGAAAACCCAAAAATTGCAAAATTGTCCTTTTGTCTGAAAAGGAACAAGTCAAACGCGTGTATCTCAATCTGCCGAAGAAGCACGTAACTTTGCACAGTCTGGATCAAATCCTAGATGGAGTATGAAATGACTTATCAGTGACAGCTCCTTGTTATATGCAGCCGCAGAGGCAGCCAAGAGTGGCATAAGTATTGAAAATTAATAGTTTTTTAATGTGCACGTCTCCATCGTCCACCACCACACAGCCATGCACCATTAATGTGTTCAATTAGCCATTCAACATCTTACCGTTGGCCAGTGTATGGAATTGATTACCACACCACAAGCTTTCCCCTGCAGGTTACCATGTCTAGAATATTAAGTATTGCGTAACAATTCAACTCAATTACATCAAAGCTTCACCCTATACATGGCAGTTTAATGATTTGCCACCCAGAGGCCGCCAAGTGGGCATCCAAGTAAGCTACAACAGTATTTCCCAACTCCACGTTCGCACATTACAACTCTTAGCACAGCTACAGCAGTCAGTACAATCAGTGTGCAAAAGAAGCGCAGCCTTAAATCTTAAATATTAAAACTTTTCTTTTTTGTCCACGAGTATGGGAAAAAAATAAGGCCCTTTCCATCCAGCTTCTAAGCCCTTTCTGCTATGATGACATAAAGGATGATTGAAGTGCATTATCTGGGCATACAATGGCTGCTGTCTATTCAGCTCTGCTCTGCAGAAAACTGAAATAGGTAGCTGGCGAGAAAACTCACTGCGGAGGAACGAGGGGTTTCAAAGGCCCATGACACCCAAGCCCCCCAATAGCTATGCCTGAATAGCCTGTCTGACCTATTGTCCGTAAGTTCACGTTATTGTCGATGTACCTGTCTGATATGCAGTGAAAGCTCCCAGGTCTTTGCCTCTCAGCAAAAGTACTTTAGGCTTAAAAGAGGAGGTGATTTAAAACATATCCGATTCTGCTATTTCGTTTCACTGATGGTGCCAGGTCAAGCGATTCATTTGCAGAGAATGATCTAGCATGGCTATGGCAAGTATGTTAGTCATACCAATAGAAGCAAAACGGAGTAAAAGCTTAATTACAATTATGGTCTGTTTACTCACGTTTCTTATGTATGAACATCAGAAGAAGATCATCAATCGTAAACCTCATCAAAGGGCTTAGAGTACTGTGTAATACACATGCAGAACGCATGTGGATGTGCATATGCATCAAATAATTCATACAGTACACGTCTATCCATCTGTGCTGTCTGATTATGTGGTGCAGTTTATATGAGGGAACCACTATTGTTTTTTCTCTGTTTCGCACACAATAAACAGTAAAAATTGTGATCTGTTTGCGAGCCTCAAAAACAAAACCTTTCCCTTCCATTTTCTTGCATTTTCTGTGAGAGGAGTCTTAATGAGCTTTTCAAAAAAAAAAAAAAAGTGGCATGCATATATTTTTTCACCCTAATCAGCAAAGTGAAAAGGCTGTCTTTTCATGCATTCTCCCTCCCTAATCTAATTAGAATTTATTAAACTATGCAAAAGTTCAAGGACGTCAGTAGCTATGCTTCCCACCACACACAGAGCAGTAGTTATAAAATAGAAAAAGATACCACTCCAAATATGGAGAAGCAACTGTTTCAGCCCTGACCTATCTTTTATCTTATCAAGGTGTTTAGGAGCGTCAATGAACACCTATTCTCTGCACTGGCATCATTCTTCTTGATTTGAAAGCATTTGGTGAATGGTCATATAAATACAAATCAAGTTATTTAAAAATAGAAGATAATCAGAGGGCACAATATCCTGTAATTTTTATTTAATTATTTAGTTATTAAATTTAAGGTATGCGAAAGGTTTGAGAAATAAGGTATGAGAGGTATGGTATGTGAAATAAGGCATTACCAAAAGTGCATGATAAGTGTCCTCTGTTAACTGTATCTATACAAGAAATGGCAGGAAACATAAAACCTCTGTTTTTAAACTCTATCTCTAAAACCATATGCATAGTAATATGGCAGAAATTGTTGAAAAGCCAGTGTGTGGATTGGCTGTGTGAGGTGAAGCCATTCATTTCACACTGAGAAAACTGTCACAGAGTTAACAAAGCATTCACAACATGATTCTTTTGTAAGGCAGCCTATCAAACTGGTGTCCAGAAGCAGAGCAATTAGATTGATTAAACTGATTAACCAATTAAAAATGTTCACCTCAAATGTAGGTTTGGCTAATGGAGTAATTTGGCAGTGCCTTTATTGTTGCATTTACACGCTGTAGCTGCATGAATTATTAATGATTTATTCATGATTTCAGATCAGGGGACAGTCTATGCTTATTAGTGTGTCATGTCCATGATCTTTGTTACAATTAAAAAACAGGATAACTTAACAAGTTTTCCTGTTAACATAACAAAAACAAGCGTGGATGCTATGCAGTCCTAAGCACCTAGACAGGTATGCAGGGATAGTCACATCATTCACCCAATGTACTGACAATGAGAATAGATGCAGCCTACTAGGTTAAACGTTTTTCTGTACCATAACATAGCAGCTAGTTGGCAAAAATAATTTTTTAGCATTGGACAAACTTAAATTCCACATTACGCAGACACGCTTGCCTTGCTCAGTCTAGTTGTACCTAAAATTGTATTTTTTTGTCAGCAGTTGCAAATCTTTATTGAGACTGTGACACGGGGCGATCGAGCATCACTCAATATGAGAGCAGCATTTGGTGTTAGGGTCTGAAGTGCCTTGACTGATTGACTGACTGTCTGATCAGTGTGTTGATAGCACACATTTGAAGGTTGCTGGCAATACAGAATTGTCTGTTATGTTTTCCGCTGCATAACACAGGAGCAGTCAGGTTGTTTTTTGCTTTGAGAGTCCCTGAGCCAGACTGACAGCACTCTGACCCACTGAGGATGTGGGGGCAGCAAACGGGGCAATCACCTTTTGGGAGAGGTGTGTGTGGAAGAGGGTGGGGGCGGGGATGTCACCCCATTGGCCCCGCCCCTGGTATGTAGGGGTTAAGTCTCTCACGACTGACTGACTGACCTGAATTTGGCTCCTGATGCCCGCCTTCTGCACTGTGGGAATTAAACTTAATAAACAAAAATGCCTCTACTGCACAGTCCTATGTTGTTTCTCCTTTTTTTTTTTTTTTTTAGTGTTGGTGCAAAAACAAAATTCCTTTACCCAGACTGTGCTGGTCACACATAAAAGAGCAATTTAAATACAGAATAGGACTGCTTACGTAACAATATAGATTGGTCTAGCAGCACATTGCAATTTTTTATTGCTTATTGTAGTTCCTCCCATTAAAAAGCAACATATTCTCACTTAGTGTCACCATACCCATTTTTCTTGGCTACAACTACTATTCCCTGTTGTGAATTCCCTATGGCAGTCCCGAGGCAGACAGCACTGACATTTAGACTCACAGATCCATCCAGCACTTGGCTTTATACCATTGGTAGCCATATTACTGATGTCTAAAAGTTTGATTGAAGACAAATAGCTACTGATTGTATTTGTTTGCCTTGCTTAAACTAAATGCTGTTCATCAAAAAAGGAGTTATGGCAAAAGAAAACCAATTTTAACCACCTGTGCTGTGAATACCAGAAGCATGGATATCATTTAATGGATCAATTATGACTGTTAAGTAAAGATTTAAATATATAACACATCTTGAAAGATTCATACACTCTTTTCTGAGGATGGATAAAATGGCTTTGAACAAACTGCAAAAAAATTAAGCAATGTTAAGCAGAGTATTTCCACTGAGCATAAAAATGTAATAGTAAAAATATAAATAGTGCACAGAAAAATGTTGTTTAATATTGATCCTTCCTGTCATTTCTGATACAAGGATAATCATTTGTAAATATATATAGTTTTTCCTCTAAATATACAGTGGCATGTAAATAGCTAAAGTTAATGAGCCCAGACACTCTCTCCATGACTATATTTATAAGTTAATGCAAAATGCAATACATTCATTTGAAGTTAGAGCAATCAGCAATTCTGGTGTCTCTAGGCACCCTACTGAAGGAGACAGGATTCATTATATGACATCCTCAATAATTCATTATGAACGAGCCCTTCCTGTTTCTCCTTGTTTTCATGTCTTGGGCAAACCAGAGCTTGGTAGCTTCTGTTCCAGGACCTCATCCAAGATCAACTTATGATTAGCTTAGACCCCTAACTTTCTGAAAACCATTCTTTTACACACATCAGAGACTCCTACTCTCTTTTTCATCCAAGCATGTGACATGTGCAGCAGAAGGAACTTCCTAGGGGAATCTCACAAGAAGACAAATCAATTGGAGATTTTCTCTCATTATCTTTTTCTCCCAATGCCAAGCTGCACATTTATTCATAGCCGCCATCTCATTCCTCATTTTCCCTTTTTCCCTATTGCCCTGATTTTTCCTCTGACTGTTCTTCTCCGCTGGTTTGGTGATCTGAACAATTAATGACATTGCCAAAAAAAAAAAACTTTCAGCGCCTGAGTACATGGATCAAGTGGCACCTGTTCTGCTTTAAAGTTTTAATTGTAAGATACTGTGGATGAAAGAGAGCTCCCACACCTCCCAGATAATCTCTGGAGCTCAATCTAATACACAGATCATTTTCCTTGTCTTTTTGTGTGGTCTCCTTATTTACTCCACAGGGTAACACAGCCAACACTGAATTCTGCTTCAATATTAGTATCAGAAAGCAACTCAGTAAATCCATTATGAGCAATCTGTATCCATAACGATAATGTTGAGCTACTTTTGTGTGCAATATACAATATATATGTTTTTAGAAATAGAAATACATAAGGCTCACTCAAAGTACTTGATGCATTAAAATATCAAACATGCTCTCAGTGTTATGACCAAACAAATATTCTTTCTGACAACACAATTGACTGCATGATAACAAATATTTGGTAACAATTCAGTGTCCCTGCAGCAGACCAACATCTATGTGCTATTATAATATATTGAATATTACATTGTTAACACACAATCCAACAATCTCTTCAGGGACTACTGAGGAGCTGAAATCATTAACCATTGAATTAGCTTGTAGGTAAGTATTTACCACCATATTCATGAATTTCATTCATTCAGTATGTTATTTATGCGAGCCTTTGGGCATTAAAAGAAATAGCTACAGTACTGACAAAAAGGGGAAAAACTGAGGTGAGAAAAATTATGTTGGAAACTTGGAAACTTGCTGACTGAAACAGTCAATTTATAAGAAAACACATAGAAAAAATATAAATTAGGACTGGTATAGAGAGTTTGACAAATTATGATCAGCAACATTGTAATATAGTAAATATATAACAACATATATATATTTACATATATATAGCAACATAGTAAATATATAAAGTTGGAAGGACTGACACAGTGACTAAAGATTTCTTGTTTTGTTTTGTTTTTTTCTTTTTTTGCTTTACTTTACAGGCGATGATAATTAGGCCGTAAACATATTCACACAGAAAAACAAAACCAAAAAGGAAACACCACAAAGTTTAGGGCCACGATGTTATCATGAATACAAAATAAATTTATTCTAAGCTCCTAAGAATTGTGCATTTAATACCAAATTTGGTCATAAAACATCATAAAACATAATGGTATCTTTATTGTGAGGACAGGAAAAAAGTAATTATAGCTTTTAAGGTGACAGAATATAAGAATTTAACATGGTTAATGAGGAGACTTCTTACCCGACCCTATTTATCACTCCCTCCCTGTCTGCAACCCCACTAGAGTCCTGCCTTCAGCTCCATCTATTCACCAGTTACCACTGAGAGCACAACAAGGGGAGGGCAAGGGAGACAGCATCGCTGCAAGCAGAACAAAGTGTGACTTCTGGAGTAGGACAAAAGACTTTTGTTTGCTCACTCAGTAGAGTTAAGAGCTGTGATGTCTACTAGATTTTAGCCTCTGTCTCTGAAAACAACTGTATTTATTGACTAATGTCTGCCAGCTTACCAGCAGCGTTGTTCACACTTTCATTTCTACTTGAAATCTAGCAGTGTAATTCAGGTCAAGGATTAAAAACACTGCCTTGTAATAGTTTTTTGTGAGACTTCCTTCATTCCAGTAATGTAACCACTAGACTAAAACAGTATAATGTTCCCAGTGCTCATTTCATTGTTTTGGGTCAGGGAGGAGGCAGTTCTGTTTTGCTTATGTGATATTGAACTGGGTTAGTTCAGATTGTCTTGAACGTGTCAGGTGGGTGCAGATCCAAAAATAGCTAACCCGCATATCACTTGTAAAGTGTATTCATAATTAAATCTAAAAGGCAAAGAAGGGAATCACATGCACAGTTTCTTGTTACCAAGCAACCAACTCAACCAATGTGCACAACATTCTGCCCATATTAAAAGAAGGGGGTAGCAGACCGGGGGGCTGCGTGTCCATTTTCCAGCCCCCTTTTTGGACATAACCCTGTTATAGGACAAAGGGGTGCAAATGCGGACAACCGATCAAGACTAAATGGGGTGTTTGAAATTCCTTTAATGAGAACTTGGCTCATTGAGAGGCATTATTGAGGCTCCCAAGTTTATGTGACTTGAATCAAAAGCAGTTGGCTAGTGGTGATGGTTAGGGTAATAAATTCTCGGCAAGGTTTTGAAGCACAGGAGAAGAGAGGGAGAAGGAGAGGAGAAGAGGGTGTGGATGAGATTTCGGTGATGCTGTACGGTCCTTTGTCTGTAGTGGAGACAAAGCCGCAGTAAGAGGATAAGAGCAAGAAACGGAGGAGAGGATTTAAATCTATCGTTCAATTTCATTACGTCTTTTTTTTTCCTATAATCAGGGAAGGGATTCAAGAAATCGGTGAGACCTGAAAACAGAGAGCCATCGATCAATATGTGCATACAAAAAGACAGATGAGATCCTCGGTCAAAGAATATTGACTATATCTCCTGAAAACAAATAAAGGGTGCTAACTCAATAATAACGTAAACAACAGCCTATTATGAGTGAAATGGAAATCTAAATCATATCTTTGGAAACCAGAAAAAACGAAGCACAAAGCGTCTGTATTACTTTCATAATGTAAACAACAACCTATTATACAGTAAGTGAAAGGGAAAACTAAACTATATCCTTGGGAGCTACAGAAAAGGAGCACAACGCATCTTTATTGCTTCCGCATCTCAACAGCAGTCAACTGAATTTAATATAGTGAGGTATACAATAGCCTCACTGTATATCCCAAATTCGAAACCCTTGCATTGTAGAGAGTATTATGAGCAAAATAAAGCTTTGAAGTAAATAGCCGTGTCATTATATGTATGAAAGAGAAGGGAAGGCTGGGAGTAAATGTCCAGAAACCATCCGCCCATACTCAGCCATCCACACTCACAACAAATACTCATCCTGTGTTTATGTGCTTATGCCTATGTGTCAAGTTCATTTCAATTCAACAGCAGGCGGGAAGCACACGACAGCACCACCCACCTTTTATGGCGCTTGACAGCCCTCTGCATGACAGATAACTGAGACACAAAATGCATCTGAATAATGCAGGCGGTCCCATCTCTGCACGACGCTAAAGCACACAAGAGGAGTGATGGTCAGAGGCATGTGGATAGATAGAGTCCGACTGGTGCGTGAACACTTGCCTGACTTCCCCTTAATAGAATGCCATTTTTGTGCGAGCGCTTTTTAAAAACATTTCCCGGACCCCTGCAAACAGTCACTATGTAAATGTGAGTTACTGATGGAGAAATAAATTCCTTATTTTTAACATAAGCTTATGTAAAACTGGGATGAACACAGAGGTCAGTGAAGCGCTCCGAAGTGACCATTCCCAAGTCACCTAGCCTATTTTTACCTATTCTTACATAAAGAATGTGTCATGTCTGGGCTTTTTGTGACCCCACCCTCTACCCCACCCAGATTTTCTTCATCTATTTCTGGACTGAGCACCTGCCTCATCA
>OMKZ01015773.1:0-14624 GCA_900302535.1 Neoniphon sammara | reverse complement strand
ACACTAAAAGCTTCTGACCCTTGTTGCCTGTCAAACACACCTGCAGAGCTGCTGGCCTGGTCGAGTTTCAGTCATGAGAGTCATTCATGGCTGAGACGTTGCACTTTGTTTAGGAAATGAGTGTAAATGCTGACCTCAAGGTCATCCTTCATTGTGCTCTATGTTAAATAGCATGTCTGCCTCGCCTGCCTTAGGGCCAAATTTGGTATTGTGGTGCTGTAAAGGGTTTGTGTGCTCAGTTGACGGCATTATGAAGCGCTGTGATCGCATAGCATCTCCAAACACACCTGCCTGTGTCTTCCAAAAGACTTTCTATTTGGTCTCATGTAATTAGCTCATGATGTAATGTGTTTACTAAGACATTACCATGAGGCAAACAATAATGATTTTCAGTCATAGAAGAACAGCTGGATATCCCTTAGTATATGTGTGTATGATGAATTCACCAAGGCAAGAAAAATGGCAAGTGACACTAACACAAAGCTGGGTGTAACACCAGGCCTATTACTTGACATAGGCTGGTATGAGTCTTTTCAGACCTCAGGCCAGACAAAATGTAGGGGTTATTCAGGGAGAGAAACATCATTCTCCAAACATCCAGTGGTGTCCGACCTCTGGCTGAATCTGAACATACAGCAACATTGGAACAATTAAAACACCTCCTAAATGTAATGGCTTTAGGGTTTTTGACAGTGGCCATTGTATATTTAGTCCAACAAAATGTGCTACTGTATTTGTACAAGTGAAACATTCTTTGTTAACAATCTGTGACTATGTACAACATTACACCCATTATGTTAGGAATACTCCTTACTTAGCCAAAGACTCAGACAAATATTTAGTTTAGTATAAAGACTTGAAATCTTTATGCTACGCTAGTTCCTACCATCTAACTTCTAAAATAACTCTCGCTTTTAAAAAAAAATTCCAAGATGTGTGTTTCAAATATCCATGAAACACTGAGTAAATAAGACAGCTTTGGAGTTGCTATAAGGTTTATTTTTTCACTTTGACAAAGCTTATGACTCCTAGCATAAAGACTTCAGGTCTTTATGCTAAGCTAACATGAAATGCTACCCATAGGAACTGAATCAGTGGATGTACAGAGGTGAAAATGGTATCGAACATCTTGTCTCAGTCTGGGTCAGTTGGAAAAAGGGTATTTTGCCCAAAATGTTGGAGTATTCCTTTAAGTGACCAGCAACAAAAATAGAAAGAAAAAAACCCCAATACAGTCCCAGTGCAGTTGTTGTTTTTTTTTTTTCATGCCTTGAGAATTCTCCTCTGAACCAGGTTACTCCAGTGACCTGGTTTTGGGTGAATGTGTGTAAAACTGGGTTAGAATAACCTGGTAAGGTCATATTCTGATAATGAGAAATCTTGTTCAGATGCCTGGTTTTCTCCCACATTAAACATCTTACTGCCTTCATTTTTGGTTTTCACCATCCATGTAAACTCAGACTCGCACAGCCTTATGGGTACATTTTACATGGGTACATGGGTACATATGGGTACACATTCAGCTTAACCTGAGGAACACCTAAACCAGAGTATGGACCAAGGTTAGGTTTTGTAAATTAAAACACACTAACAAAAACTACATTTGAAAAAAAACTATGGTAAACTGAAAAAATGTGATTTTCCAACAAAAGACACCTAACTTAAAATGGTTTATTTATGAGGGTAACTAAAATAAAATAAAATATAAACAAAAACAAAGGAAATTTTCTTAGTGTCATTGTCAGTTTAAGGTGAGAAACACATTGTTTAGACAGTTTACATACCCATACCCATCATCATTGTCAGACTTGTCAACTAAGTTCAGGTACATGACTTATGTGTGCTGTCTAAGTGTATAACATGCCTTCTGCTTTCAGTAGTATCAAATGAATCATGTAAACCTGTAAAGCTATCAAATTATTAACTGGAACCCTACAGCAGGTACAGGACAGCTGATCTCTCTGTAACTAGTAGTGCTGTCAGATGGAATCTAAGAAGAAGAAGGCCTCTGTGGACTTCAGGGGAATTCCCATGCAAATTCACAAAGAGCATACTGTACAGCAAAGATCAGAAACTGTTTCACATAACATACAAAGATGCATTTGATATCATTTAATACTAAACTTTCTGAGTACTTTCTGAGCAGTAATATATAACAAATTAAACACAAGCCATATTTATCAGTTACAATGTGACCACTGTTTCACTGGTTAATGAATTTTAACACACTGTTATCATTAATTTTTAATCAAGTATAGATTACCTCATGAAATTTGAGTGTCATATTGGGAAATAAATGGATCTTAAAGAGACTGATGGCTCTTTTCAAGACAGTACAGCATTGAAATATCACAGTATAGTCAGTTTAGCAGGCTTTAAGGTACAAGCATTAATTTTATGACATGGTTTAGCTTCCTGTGTGACAGAACCATGGACTAGACCAAGTTTGGATATTAAAGGTTGATGCTGATATTTTTGGATTGAAACAGCTGACCCCCAAATATTTTAATAGTTAATATTTAATATCTTTAAATATGATGATTTTCATGCCACAAATCAAAATCAGTGCTGGGTATTAAGTGTTTCCCTAAGAAATTTATGCTTGCCAGGGTGGAAAAGCCTCTGAAACAACACTGATCATGGGACACTGACATGGATCATCATCTGATAGAAACATCAGCATTACATCAAATAGAAAATATCTACATGTCTTGTGCATGATTTTATACACATTTCCCTGGAATTCAGCAGGACATATTTGATATCTTTGGAAACTTTGGGATCTCCACTAGAATTTAAAATAAAATTCTGTTGGTTTGAACTAAGCTGGGGCACACAGCATGCATTTGTATTGACGAACCCACCGATGGGACTGGCAGACTTGAAGAGGTTAAATGACGACCCTACATGGTTCTCATCATCAGTCAGACTCACATACTTATTCCACGTTTTGTCAGTTGAGTCTAAATGGTCCTCACTTCAGTCCACCCTTGGAAATTTTGCATAGTGTATCTTTAAAAGGCCATTATCAACCCCGTGTACAAGTCTAATTCTTTCATTACACTATGTAAGTCCTCAGTCTAATGCATTCTTTTACTAACACTTTATAATCTTGCACCTTCTCTATATTCAGCTAAATTCTGCCATGTGTATTTTTGTGCCTGACGTTCAGACTCCACATGCACATTCAACCTGTGTTGGATAACCACTGATCTCTCCCACAGAGTGTATCATGGGGTCTGGCTGCGGGGTAACAGCAGGTCTTGCTAATGATGCAAGATGTGTTTGTGATGTGGAGGGTCTCTCTGGGGAAGCAGGGTTCAGGTGAAGACGCAGCCAGGAGCCTGCCCACTGGGGCCAGTTACCAAGGCACAGATACACCCCTCCTCCACCAAGCATCCTGACATACACCTCACCTATTACTTCCACTGTGTATCAGTGCCAGGCCCAGCCCATGATCAAACGATAGATGACATCAGACTAAGTGACAAAGGGAAATTTCTGACAGTTGGCATGTCAGTCATTGCAGTTACATGGGCTGAAAAGATGCTATGTGCAGTATATTTTAAAAAATACTGTCAAATAGCTTTGTAAAATGAAAGTAAACAAATAATTCCATGTTGGAGGTGATGGGAAGTCTCAGTTTCCCACTAGTGATATTGCTAGACCACATTTCCTATAAACCTCTTTGCTCCTTGGATCAAAGATTTCTCTTTGGCTTTGCTGAAGAGCATAACCGTTTTTTTCACCAGTCTTTCACTTCAGTCACTCTGAAAGTAGCTGTGTCTTCACTGGAAGAATGGTGCCATACTCCTGGTTTGTGCCATAAAGTAATTCCACAGATTTCCCTCCAAATCAGACCAAGGTAGCACACAATGTGAAATGAAGTATAAAGGGTCACACTCTTCTTAGCTCTGAATTTGCTTGTTTAATTGTACTTGTGCCTTAAAATTGACACGGAACTGATTTATTGATGTTCAAATTCTATATAAACACACACACACACACACACACACACACACACACACACACAAACAAACAAAGTTTCAATATGTTGGAATCTATTCCATACTTTCATTTATATATTTCTATTTAAAGTCCCCATGAGGTGAATTCCAAATGAACTGCATCAGTAGGCCTAAATAAAATTTTCAACTGATAAAACATTCGCAAATTGTTCAACAGTCCCATCCCTCTACCCATCACATCAAATTAAACTGTGTTGCTCTCCCAAACTGATATCTCATTAGTTTACACTATTGAATGATCCCTCCCTATGTTATGTCCCACCCCAACATTCTTTGATTACAGGAAATGCATAAAATCGTGTACAAATGCAAAATCATGTGACCTTTAACATGTTGTCTTTTGATTTGTCAGTTGCATGTCTTTAAATGATCCTCTTTTGCTAATTTTCTATTCATATTTACATAGAGTATTTAAAATTATTATTATTTTTTCTATCCTATTACCATTTACTGCTGCCTTTCCTCATAGGTTAAAAGTTTCATTGTATCCAGTTAGGTAATTTCTGGGTGTAGTAACCTAACTCAACAGCATTTGACTCTATTCATCACACTTTACCTAAAGTTTTAGTATTTAAGAGTAAGAAAATAACTTTTTCTTTTATCTTCATCATGTGCTGTTGTTAAAAGTGCAAGATCTCTTCTGCTGACAGTGCAGGATGTTAGCATTTTAAAACTATCATAAAAGCCCTGTTTTCTCTCAGAGTCTTTTGGCAGTAATTTACTGGACAGCCATGCTAAAGGTTGTAATTAAGTCAGATTTATCGCTCATAGAAATTTGCAGCTCTTGGTCATACTGACAGCCACGGCCAAAATATACATCTGACCTAAGCAGTGGGGTGGGTAGGGAGAAACCAAGATATTCAGCTCACCTACTCAAAAGCCAAAATCATTTTGAGGGAGGCAAACTAAAGAAAAGCTGTCCAGTAAGCCAAGAAAGCAAACCGTCACAGTGATTAAGATTCTTTATCAGAGGCAAGGGCAAGAAAACCAGCTGACTAGAGAAGACTCATTGTAATAACTGAGCCTAGGGGCTTTCTAACTTTTTCATATTCTTGACCCACCAAGTTGACTTTCATGAAGCTGCACTGATTATGCCCTAGTGACACTGATATGAAATTATATTCTGCTTGTGCTCAGTCTTAAACGGTTAAACACTGACAAATAGCCTCAAAATGTTGAGATGAGAAATTAATGTAAGATAATCACTCATTTGTTCAATTCGATCAATCAACCATTCATTTTTGGTACCATAACAATTTCTAGTGAATTAAATTCCAGTGAAATTAAACCATTCCTCATTTTGTTGAGGACCCTCTAGAAGTCCCTCAAGGACCCCTGGGGTTCCCCGGGCCCTACTTTGAAGACCTCTGGCCTAGACTAACAGAAGCATGACACACAACTCCAAAAGATCAAATTTAGCTTACTAAATCCTGTTAGACAGCATCACACTTCTTCTCTGCTATGAGAACTTGAAACAGAAACTGACCTGATTTCTTGGAATTTTTTGTTGTAAAAGAAAACGTTACTGATAGTTTATTGACCAGGTTAAAGAGGTCTACATGCAAGTGAACATGGCATGAGAGGATCATGCTTATCTTATGCAGATAAAGCTAATGACAGCAGGTGAACCCCATGATTTATCTAGCAGCTGTCTTCACAGAATCATTGTTCCTCTTGCAGACGATATTATAGTAAACAATGAAAAAGCTTGATGGTTTAGAGGGGAAGGACTGATTTCCCTCCATGTTGTTCATACAGAAAAGACTCCACTGACTAAGTATGTCACTGTATGCCTCATAGACACTAAAGGCCACAGTCAGGAAACATTTGTAAGGTGGGAAGTCCACAATGGACAAGCACAACCAAATAAGAGGAAGTGTCTAAAGAACAGCATTGGGGGTTATACCATAAATTTGCACAGCATGTGAATGACACTGTAGGTAATAGTGCACCACAGTCTGGAATATCCCCAAAGATGTATTGATCCCGAGTAACTCGGAAAATAGAAAATAGAGTCTGTCCCCAGTCGCTGACTGAATTCATACTGGTCTGTTTGCAAGTAAATGATCAGCAGATTTCATTCTTTTGTATGAATCAGGAAGAAACGAGTATCAAAGTCCACAGGCCTAAACATTATCCGAGCCTCTGTCTCTCTCCCCTCTCCCTCTCTCTCTCTCTCTCTCACACACACACACACACACACACACACACACACACACACACACATACGTCACTGTACGAGGGCTACACATTAACACATACAGCAGTGCTAATTCAACAGGACTTACTCAAAGCCCAGCGAGGGTTTTACAGCCCTCCTAACACACCCTTTGGGTTTGGGCACCGCTCTGTCAACATTTCGGTCTCCAGGCGCACGGCTAGCAGCTTCACCTCGTCCCCTCGGCCAATCACAAGGCAGCTAGATGCGACACGGTCCTGCGAGGGCCTATGGGAGAGCGGGAGCCATGGAGACCAGCTGTTCCTCAGATGATGGATAAGGAAGTGTCAAGGGTGCAAGTAAAGCACCGGTGTGTGGCACAGATGTCAATGCCTTGTTTTGACAAAGGGTACACTATGCACTAGGTCCAGTGCAAGGCTGGAGTTTTATGGCCAATATGCTGTGTTTAGACAGTCACTCATCTCTGAGGATTCAGGAAGAGGCTGGTGTTAATGTGGCTGTGAATCAACATCTTGATATCACCTAGAAATTTGCCCTCCTCCACAAGCTGTTGCCATATGACCACAAAACATGTTCCGTTTTGAACACCTTGAATTTGGCCCATGCACTCAGTCTACCATTATCTATTCATAATACTGTAAACTAAACTTGGTAAAGACAATCTTGCATAAACATAGCCCCAATGTTCTGCCGGTTTTTCAGTGCCACTGAGTATTCAGCTGATACATTTCCCATGTGACCCGAAACTCCCCAGTCTATTTGTTTCCCGAGTGAAGCCTGTTTCCCATCAAGGTGACACTCAATAGATACGGGAACACCTTCAGCTTTAGCCCCAGCTGACCTACCTGTTGATGAATGTGACCTCTGCCCTGGAAGACAACCCAATCCCTGCGTCTCCTCTTCCTCTTCTCCCAGCGAGACAAAGCAGGCAAGCATGAGGGGACGCGTCTTCATATCCACCCGTGTCTCCTTTTCACGTCAAACGGATAAAATCAAAACTCTCCGATACATGCAAAAACTGTGGGACAGACCGTTTTTAAACGTGAGGAGGGAGAAAACAACGTTGGCAAGTTGTGATGTGTGTTGAGAGGAATGCACCGGTGTTATCACTCACTGAGTTACGCAAGAACGGTTTGGTGGAAACCTTTGCCTGGTACAGTGTTGGACCCTGGCCTTCTTGTGCACATGCAGAACACGCACGCAAAGGCATGCACCTACACACACACATGCACACACAGAGACAAGCAGATCCTGCCCTGAGGATTTTCTAATTACCCTCAGTGAATGGGAGTCAGTCGGACACACAGAGGGCCGACCGCCTAGGTTATCACACACACCACAAAACTCCCCATTCTATCTTCCCAACTTACTATTTTTAGCTTTCATCTATGGCTTTTTTCATCAGAAGGCATGAGGTGTATGGGAGGCATGGCAAGGAGAAGACTACGTCTAACTTTGTAGTGTAGTAAAACACTGGCATAAACTACATGCAATGATGATTTTTTTTTCTTCGGAGGACCAGAAGGAAGAGAAGCTCACACTCACATATGGAAGAAAAAGCCTCTCCAGCCAAGGTTTTAAAAATGTAGCTTCATATTTTACTCTATTTATCCAAGCAGGCCCATGCAGGTATATTTTGGGGGACAGGGGCTCAAAGAAAATAAATGCTCCTCCTAAGTGTTTGTGCTGAAAACAAGTCAAAAAATGTTTTTATACTAAGAATTGTAAATTATAAACTGTACCCAGCCCTTTTTTATCCAGTATTTTGTCAAACAGCTATTCCCATTCTTTACCATTACATTAGAAGCTAAGAAGGTAGAGATGTTACTAAGAATGAATGTTCCTCGTAGCCTGGTAACACTCTTTCCAACACGGCTGCACTTTGTTCTCTGGATGTGAGAGTTTTTTTTTCCCCCTACTTCACTGAAACATTCAGAGGGAAAGAATGGAGCTTGGTCTCCTCAGGTCGGAAGCAGTATGGTAATAAGCTGCAGCCTTGGGCCATGGAGCTGAATGGAGTGACAGTAAGGTGAGGAAGACTGGTATCAAATGAACACATGAAAGAGGGGGGTCGGTGGATTTAAGGCTTTTTGTCTTTGGGCGTTCAAAGGAGACAGCTGTCGACTGCACAGGGCCTGGCCCTATTCATGTGGGGGGACCGCAGACAGAGACCACGCCAACATACACAGACACACTTCAAAGGAAGTGTGTGTGTGTGTATGTGTGTGTGTGTACGTAACTCAGTGCTCTCCTAACAGACACTAACGCACACCATTATTACTATCACAGAACAGGCCAAGCGGAACCCCATATCTCTCTTAACCACCACCAATTGATATAACAAAATATTGATTCAAGCTATATCCACTTCATGAATCTTTTGCCTTTGCTGTTCTATCCACCTGCTGTCTGGAAGGTCTGACCTCGGAAAAATCCTCTGGCACACAGGAAATGATGCTTATTACAGTTCTGGTTTGTTTCATACCACATTCACGTCCCATTGGAAAAAGTGGATGAGAGTGATGACGTTTCCTTGCTAAAACATAAAAGCATTCATGTTTATAACCTGGTGGAACGCCCACACCTAAAATAATGTTTATTTGTGAATTTAATGAGTTGATTGTAAGTGTCAATATAACTGATAATTATCGGTAGATTCACTGCAGTGTTTGCAGTACTGGATCACTGACTTATGGACAAATGAACTGACAGAAAAAACGCAGATCGTTCAGCAACAAATACTCTCACTTATAGTCAATGATTACTACTTTAACAATGATTACTACTGTAATACAACAGGTAATGATTTTGTTATTCCAGTGACATTAAAAGTGCCTATGTTTCAATGGCTGGAAATGCCATTAAGCAAAACTAAAATCTGAACACAAAGACCTCCAAACTTGAGTCTATATCCATCTCGTGCTGGGGTTTTATGGCCAATATGCTGTCTACTTAGATAATAACTGCAGTTGAAAAATGACCTTGGAATAATGATCAAGCCCAGGAATTCATGCAGCACAAACAAAGGCTCACCAAAGGCACACAAAATCCATGTTACTGAAAGTCAAATTACACTCTTTTGCCTGAAGCAAGGTTTTTTTGTGCTTTTGGATCTGCATTGTCACTACCACAGTTGGTGTGGTCAGTTGGTGTTTGCATAGAGGCAAATCAGTCTGTTGCTATGGCTGAATGGGAATGTGTGTATCCAGCTGAGCTATGGGCACTCAGAGCACATAATACAGCATAGCACTTTGGACAACTAGTCACAGTGTAATTAAAGTTTTACACTACTGATTTGATCGGTGTCAATTTTCCTGTCATTAACGCAGGTACAGGTACTGCTCAGATTTTGGGTGTGGCTAGTTTCCTGTAACAGCTTTCTTCTTTCTCCTTTAGTAGTTCTTATTACAAAAGCATGATAACACATGAATTGCATTTCGTCTCCATCTAAAACCACCATCAGGCTGTAATATAAAGGGTTACTGGATTAGTGTCCAAATAGTAATAAGAATGGGTAAAGATTGACTTGTAAAGTTGGCTGGGTGGAATATCAAGCATTGTGGGTTGGAAGTTACTGTATGATAAAGACAATGAGAAAATAAGATAATATGATAATAATATACAAGATATGATAAGTTAGGATAAGATAAACTAAGTTCTTTATCGTCTATCTGATGGTAGAGGTAGAAGGTGTTCACTGCGGAGATGAGATATTGATTGTCTTTTTGTAGGCCATCTGCTCAACAACTTCCTGAAAGGAAGGAGCTCTGATGGTCAAGTCAGTGTTCTTTCATGGCCATGGTGACCAGATGCAGAATTTGAGAAAATTCAGAGTAATATTCTACATTAATTTGAAACGGTTCCTCAGAATATAGCCAGCAAAAAGCTTCTGTAAAGACAATAAATAATATACTTTTTCGTGAAATGCAGCTTTGAAAAGAACTTTTCGACAGAGCAAATTCTCCATTGACAGATCACAGTCAGTTTAGCAGGTGTACAACTCCGCACACCCCTGGCTCCCAAACACTGCACTTTTATTTTCCTATGCAAATAACTTTGCATTGAGTGAGCGGATGTGGTGCAGGGTTCAGGAGACAAGGGTGCTCTGTATTGCCCAGTCTTTTCCTGACTTCTATTGTTCAAATGACACCAGGATGCAAAACGGGCCTTCACAGCAAACACTGATGACTTTGTGTCCAATGCAGTATGTGTAAGGAAACCAACAACACAGAAGCAGCCACTCATGACTCAGTAGAGCCTGTCAGTATGAAGTGAACTGGACAGATAGAAGTGTAGGTCAGGGACAAATTATCAGGGATAAATATGAGCGACTGATGTTGCAGCTGGTTAACAGTGCCACCACAGGCTTCTACAGGCTTTCAAAATTTATACTCCGTCATGCATGCAATTTAAAATGTAGCAAAGTACAAGACTAATTGAAGATGAACCCTAAGTTAAGGTAAAATTCATGTTTTCAAAAAATGTAAAAAAAAACAAAAAAACAACAACCTTAGAATGAAAGAGGTCCTCAATTACATTAACAAGAATAAATATAATAGAGTTTGTAAACATAAGTCATCATTTTGTCTTCCTGTATGCCATAGATTAGCATGTCCACCATATGGTGTGCTAGTCCAAAACCAAAAATATTAATGTATTAATGGACTTTTTGAAAAATGCTAAAAATAAGAGTTGTGTTATTAATAAAAGGGTAAAAGGGCTAAAATCAATCCATACCACAATGTATATCAAACAGCATCTCCTCTGAGTGATCCTTGTGTGAACTTTATAAAATTTTAGTGTTGCTATCAGCCAATGACTGGAGGAGGACCACAAACAATGGACCAATTCCTTAATTTCTTTCTATACACATTTTCTTTGCCACAGCTTAGTCTCCTTACTGTGTTGTACATTCAAGTTGTTACATTTTGTCATACCATTGAACAGTTTTTCATAAAAAAAAATGTGTTTATCACAACAAAAGCACCAGATAGCTATGGCTAACTGTTGTAGTCCACTTCTCTGAAACAATTAGCATTTCGCTAGCAACAGTTGATAAGTAACTGAAGGTCAAAAATCCACAAAAGTGATGAAGAAAACATACTAGAGCTAGTAAGTCTGAGTAGCACAGATTTTATTTTTGATTTGCAAACCCCATTCAAATATTGAATAAGCATTTTGGACTAAACGCCAAATGGTGGAAATGCTAACTTACAGCCAACAAAACTAAGCTAGATTTCCATTCACTATTTGTTTCTTTCACCCTTGCTCACCTTTCACAGCATTTTTGCATTTTTGGAAGTGTTTATTGTTCTCCAGGTACTTTTTTTTTCAGTTAGACATTAGTTAATAGTATGGTTCCTCAGTATTCTCTGTATTTTCATTTTCACGAAAAGTAAATCATTTTCATGTAGAGAAAAAGCCTACATATACTACATGTTGTGCATATTATTGAGACCACACATCAGCGTGTAATCTGGCAACAATGTAAATTGACAAGGAGATTCTTTGAGTTCTAGGAAATGTAAGAAAAAAGTAATTATGTCAAACTATAGGTTGCAGTGGACATCTTTCTTTTCATTTTTCTTTTTCCTTTTTTTTAACAAAACTATTTCTGAAAAATCTTCTTGGGGCAATGATTGAGAAATAGACTCAGAAACAAGTGATGGAAGTCCTGAAAAGTGCTGACATTATGAACATTTTGCAGACACTTTTACAACAGAATCGGTGGCTCAACGGGACACCTTGTTTTGAATCTGAAGCAGAGCAGGTAGATGAGATTGGAGACATATGAAACTGCGAAAATATATCTTTTGTGCACCTAACCAGCCTTCTCAGAAGAATGGGTGACACTTGTCATCTACTTTTCTTCTGTCTTAATTGGCCTGGTTCCCATCAAGTCTACCCATCTGCTGTGTTGAATCCCTCTACAGATGGGCTGTATTCTCCTATAGGAAATGTAATGACCACCTTCATAACAATTCCTCTGAGAAGCAGAGGCGGACTGGGTCAAGCCAGCAGCAGGTTCCCCACACTGAGGGCTGGGCTTGGGGTTTACAAGTCTTGTCATGGGTGGGCTATTAAAGTGTTAAGCAGGTACACGAAGGTGGGATTTGGTCTGCGGGGAGTTCAAGGAATGTTTGTGCATCTAAACACAATTAATCATCTCTTTTATTTGGCATTGGAGCATTTAACATACGCATAAGAATTTTCAGGTAGGAAAAATGGGATGCCAAGAATGATGACACACTTTTTATCCAAACAATAGCGCACAACATCACAATGTACTCAGAGAGTAGGAGCCAAGCTTGGCTGATATTGCATCAGCGTGATTCCCATCATAGCAACCACAGCTGGGAGAGGGGGAGAGGGAGAAAAACAAGGTGGAGGTGATGACACCGGATGATCTCAACAGGCTAACCAGTTCAAATGATACATTTACATAATTTCCTAAACTGTCTAAATAATACAAGTAGTATGATTACATTACATTTTACTATAGAAGTCACTGCCTGTCATAGTGACCCTGATTTGGCTATAAGGTGTCCTCCAAGCAGGATAAAGCAGACTAAACATGACTGTGACTGCCATTAATAATTAATAATCACAGACAAGGAACTGACAATGTGTGAACTGTTAGATAAAGCAGACATCCAAGCATAATGGGGTTAGGATTCAGTGCCAGTGAATTTGAGATGGACATTCATTCAGCTCCGTCCCTCAGTTAAAAGTGCATACATAATACATCAAGAAATACTGATAATTAGACGATTTGCTTGTTTGACTTTAAAAAACATGTGCATGTTAACAGAGGCCACACAAAACATAATTAACCAAACGAATCCTGACACACAGTCTTTGAGGCAGCTCCCAAACCTTTTAGCAAAGCGTTTCCCTCAAGTGGTGTGAAATCCTTCACACCGGAAAGCTCATTATGAAATTTGATATCAAAGTTTGTGCTTCTTTTATTTGGCCCCTGTCCAAAGAAGTAAAGAAAATATTTGTTGATTTAAGAAACACCAAATTTCTGAGGAAAGTCCAGTTAATATCTGGGAATATTCACTCTCAAGGCAGACAGACTCTAATCTGTGATGACTTCAAGATGTGCCAGCTAGCGCTGCTCCTCTGTTAACAAACAACATACTCTGGAAAACAGATGGAAGGCTGGGACACTTTTAAGCTTCTCATGTTAAAAACTGTGGAGAGTAGGGTTAGGGTTTTGGAGATTTTTGTCGTGTCTTGAACTTCTCTTTTTTACACATGAGCACCAGACTTTACTGACATGTGATGTTTGATGTGACGTCACAGATTTGGTGATGTGATTATTTCTGTTCTCATGTTTGAAGAGATGAAAAACAGACAAGAGTGTTTACAGCAATACAAACTAAATCATCATACTATGCCATACAGAGCCAATGAAACCAGCCTATTCATTTTCTAAAACTTGCAAAACCTCTTTTGATGTTAAGCAATATTCCACATTACTTTGCCATGTTTTCCTGCTTTTAAACACACTTCTAGTAACAACAGTCCGCCAGTAACCCTTTTAAACCACATGATTTTATTGTATAAATATATACAGTGTGTGTTTTTTGCTTATCTATAATTTAGTAGGGTTAGGGTTAGTTTTGATGTTAAAGAGGCACTGAGAAATCTGACTTTTATTGCTCTCTGCCAGGGTTCGAGACATAATCTGAGCTTTGTGGCGGTCTCAAAAATAACTAACGTTAGTGGCAGAGATAAATGAATGACTGACTGAATAAATAAATAAATAATGTGCAATTTCTGAGTGAGAGAGAGAGAAAGAGTTCACTACGAATTACGTCGTCCAAAAATTTCATACACTGGCACAAAATTAGCCAGGCTTGCATTCGACCCAGTCGGCAGCATGGTAATTGTGTACTAATGCTACTCTACTACAAAAGTAATACTGGCTGATTCTTCCATATTGGTTTGAACGTTCGCGACCCCCATGGTTGTTGTTAATGTATTATTAGCATCCCCCACAGATGTATGAATTTACTGTATGAATTTACTTTCCTTTTTTGTCATCGTCCTCCCTTTGTCTAAGTTATACAAATTACATTAACTCTGACCTGACTGTTCTGACTTTTTGTCCTGTCACAGAGGCGGTTCTCTCTTATTTTATGAAAATGCCTTCTTCTTTTCTTCAGCTACTTTATTCTAATTAGATGAAACTATTGATCCACATGGGGAAAATGAGTCCCAGTAAAATTATAATAAGTATGTAGTAAAATAAAAATAGGATACAGCAAAGAAAAAGTAGGAGTACTAACAGGGTGTGCCAAAGATGTTGCAGCTGACAATTACAACACAGAATGTATACCAGCAATTTTTTTCTTTATAGAAGTTGAGACTAAATACGAAGTTGTCCACAGCGACTTTGCATTCTTTTG
>OMKZ01015772.1:9758-28497 GCA_900302535.1 Neoniphon sammara | reverse complement strand
AAAAAAAGACCATTTTCAGTGCAGCGTCCAAGGCTGTAACTTAGCAACAGCAATCTTTATTTAGAGCTTTTAATGTCCTAGTGTGGGTCAAGCTCTGCCAGTTCCCATTGGGGAGCGCGGGTGTGATGTGAGCACAGTGAGCCTCTGGTTCCCATAATTGGTGTTGGAGATAAATTAGCAATGGAAATGCTGGAGGCAGACATTGCCTAATCAATACAAATAACAGAATTGTCCTTACAAAATATTTTCACACCACCATTCGATGATGTTTATGCCTCTCTGGGCTTTTTATTTGATCAGACAACTCCCTGAAAGCAGCAGTATCCCTATTTTTTAACCTGTCTTCATAGGTGTATAGTTTTACTCACATATGTATAAAATGATTCAAAAGTAATCACATAGAGGATACATGTCATGTTTCATGCCTATGCAGTGACAAACTAAGAATGGCAGTGTATATATTAGAGGCTAAATTGAGGGGAGAACTCAATCCCGTTGTAACTACAAACACTTGGACAAAGATTGAGTCTGCAGAGGGATACCAACAGCGGTATCCCTCTGTAGACAGAGCGCAGTTCCACTGTCCTGCACTGCTCCATCCTCTCATCACACTCATCCCCATCCTCTGCAGTCATCTCACGCTCTCACCTATTCTACACCATTTACAGAGAGACAGCCTGACCATTTCCTACAGCCAGCGGACTGGTAGCCATCAATCAACACAAACTAGGAATCTGTCCTAGGGCACCTTACACATCACTTCCATGCACGATTGCACTTATCTGTTATTTGTCTGGTGACCAGCAAAGGGTAGTATGTATCTGTATTCCTGTTTGGGAGGGTCACTTGAGGAGGGAGGGGGGTCAGACTGCTGACCCCTGCTGTCAAACATGATGAATTTATAGTGAGAACTGCAGAGAAAGCAATAAGTTGCTCTGCCACGATCCACCTTGTTAAACTGAAACAAATTGCCCGTTGGAGTGCACATTTCCTTTTCTGTGCACAGCCAGCATGGAGCAAAGCTCCTTGCTGAAGGTTAAGAGTTGTCCCTCAAGCTGTCACATGCCCATCTGTCATGATCATTTAAGCTCGGGATCATTTAAGTTGTGCAGTGAAGACAAACTGAATCTCTATCAGTGTTAAACTGTAAAACTATTTATTTCTCCCATGTCTTGCAAATAAAAAAAGGTATGAATCCGCTGTGTGTTGTCTGTTAAATGCATACCTGCAGCATCAGTCAAACTTAACGATGTTGACAGCACCACTGCAAACACAGGCAGTTCTGCTGTCTTGATCTCCCACTGTCGAGATTCACAAAACTCAAAAAGGACTTCTAAATTTAGAGACACCAATAACAGCAACTGAATGAAAAATATTTTACCTTTTTCTTTTATTTATTTCATTCAAAGCTCCAGCTGCTGTGGGGTGCTGCACTTAATACATGAATCGCTGAATAACCTTGAGATGAAAAACATTATCTGCATTTTAGTATGCTAGCTGACAAGCCTCCGGTGTAATCATGTAAAGTCTATTCAAATGTGGTATTCAGAGCTGGTACAGTATGCATTGTTCTGCACGGCTGAGTGGAACCAGACAAGTGGCTTTGCTGCCACCGCCAGACAGGAGGGCGTGGTGATGAAAAACAATATTCAGACTCTAGCGGGGTCCCCGGCAGACCTGCTCCAAACACTTCCTGTAGAACAGCTGTCAATATTACAACTGTCTCAGCTGTGGTTTCATTTCTTTGACAGACACGTCATCAGCTTTGAAAAATGAGTGACATCTCCTGCAAGATTCAAAGAAATCAAGCACTTCTTTTGTTGAACTGTCCAAATTTTGACATTCATTTTGCCCAGGTCCAGTCCTTATTTAGCCTCCTGTGTCGGTGGCCTGATGGGGCCAATAGAGGGGGGGCGGTTGGTGAAGGGGTGCCACAGGCCCTGGATGCTGGGGCTGTCAGTGTGGAAGGGCTTGCGGATGCGGATGATGTCCAAGCCAGACTGACTGGCCAGCTTGGTCACAAGCTCTGAAATCTGCTGAGATGTTTTGCTTGTGACAATTTCTTCCCTCACGTTGCCATTTACTGCAGGGAAGTAGAAGGGAACTCAGTAAGTATTAGCAAAATGAAAGCCGACAGGCCTGAACATTTCTTACACTTTGAAATGTAACAATGTCAACATGAATAAATTATTTCAGTTGACACTGTTTGACTAAGTCATGTGAAATGCCCATGGCATTTCACTTGAACTGAATTAAGTAGAGGCTTTGTGAAAACCTGTGTTATAGCTCCCTCTACCAGCATCTACAAGCAGTGACAACAATAATTATCTTATTTAATTTCTGTTCACTTCATTTTCATTGTTTCTTTGACATACGTTTTACCCTATGGCCACAATTGATTAATTAATTATAGATTTTCAAAAACAGGGCATTTTGACTTTACAGCATGACCAGGGTAGAGTAATGCCAAGACCAGAGGACATTAATGCCTCTTTTCCGATACTTGTGTACGTTTCAAAAGTAGGTACAGATATTTCTGGAGGTTTTTTGAATAACAGTAATACCAACAATGAAAAAACAATGCTGTGTAATTTCAGTGTTTCAGTAATAGTCTGTAACAAGTTGGTATACTTGGAAACAAACATTTATTAAACAGTAGTAGAAATGTAGGACTAGTCAGTTATGTTAAGGGGAAAAAAAACATCAAGAAATAAACACTTACAGTACTCTGCAACTATTTTGGGTATCCTGCAGGCCTGGGGAGACACGTACACTACAGTTCCTGGGTTTTTCTTGGCATAATCCACCGCTCCCTCTTCAATGAATTCCCTGAAAAACAAGAGGCTGCAGTCAGTGAATATTACTAAATGTGTAGGCAGTACAGGGTTTATGAAAAATTGGCGTTTGGTTGGATGTGGCTCCAATTTTGGTGGCTATACAATAATATGAGTGACTGTGATGTTGTGCTAATTCTCAGTATAGGACCTTAACTTGTTTGTGGCAGTCTTTATTTTATTGTCCTATGCTTTTAGTGACAAGGGCATGTTTCCTGTCGTGGGAGGCTACTACTGCTGGGACCAGTAAGTAACAAGTATAAGTAGTAGTCATACAAAACATGCGGCATGGTCTTACCTGACCCCCAACGAGCTCTGAGCATTTTTTGAGAAGATGATGGAAATGCGTTTCAGCTGGCAGACATACCGACCAACCCCGTTGTGAAGAACACTCTGAAGGAAGCGACTCGGCGTCCCTCTGGATGTCATTTTTCAATCGCCTCCCAACAATTATCTAACTATTCATATATCGGTAATGTATCCGGACTTAAATAAGCCCGTTAATGAAGTTAAATATCAGTAAAACGCATAGAGGACGACTTGACGGGCACGTACTGCAAGAAGTCCGACGTGAATAAAATTCCGGAGTCAAACATAATGACGACACATCTCAGTTAAAAAAAAGAAAGAAAGAAAAAAGAAAAGAAAAAGATGCTACTTAACTTCGCCAGTCAGAAATAGAATATTGAATACATTTTTTTCGTTTTACAAAACATGTACTGACAGCTTTTGAGTTGTTTAGTTTTTATGATATTAAATTGTGCAATGCGGCACCTGTTACGGTTTGGTTCACCCGGACTTGTTATTGAAGCGCACCGAAAGCCCGGGTTGGGGAGCATGGAGGAAGCTGTGAAGACAGAGAAGAGACAGAGTAAGCTGCAGTTTATGTGCCGTATTTCTGCTAACGCTTATTTGTTTAGAATAATGTTTTGTATAGACACATTCAACCTTGTGCTCCTGTATAGTCCAGTGTCCAGTTTATCGAAAATAGCTGTTCCAACTCCACTGGCTATAGCCTTTCTGACCTCTCTAAGTGGGTCACCCAAATATAGGTTGCTATATGCAGTGTTTCTGTGCACACCTCTATGTTGTATATTATTAGCATTCGGCAGATGTCTGTTCTAGGGATGAACGATATGGTAAAAATGCTACTGCAATTATTTTGACAGGTAATGAGATAATTTCTGCATCAATTTTCATCCTCACTGGACAAAAAATAGAATCATGATGATGTGATTTTTGTTGAGGTCTGTACCAAGCAAACATGTTTTCTTGCGTCTGAAGACTATGATTTGTAAGCCAGGGCAGGGCAGCACAGCTTTGTAATGGTATTTTGTCACCCATTTTACATCGATCAAAAATTGCAGCTTCTGTGATTTGGATATTGGACTTAGTCATATGTAGAATAATTGTTCAGCCCTGTTCTATTCATATTTACATGTCTGTTGCAGGTTCAATGTCTTAAACAGGTAACCAATGAGGTGGAGCTTGCTGCTGAAGGGCACCGCCTGTTTCTTGCAGGTGGCAGCCCGAGGCTCCATAAGGTTGCTCCACCAAAGACATTATTCATCCAGCTGTGTGGGTCTTCAAACCCAGAGGCTCACTAGCAGGCTGGCTTCCTGTTGCCTACATCGACAGGTATGGGGTCCAGGCTACTTGCCACTCACTGCGACTAGAATGTACAAAAAGGACACCAAGTCCACCATAGACTTCCCTGTGAGCCCCATCACGGTCACAGAGATTAAACAGTATCTACGCTCCAAAGACATTCCTTTCCACGATGGTTACAGCTGCCTGCATGCACCGAGCATCTTTTTGGACTCGGCTACGAGGAAAGACAACTTCTCCCTGTTCATTGACAAGACCACCGGCCAGTTTCTCTGTAAAGACACGCTGGTGGAGGGAAGCTGGGAGGACCTGCAGGACTGCCTGGAGGTGATGCAGAAGGAGGGCCAGGACTTCCTCAACCCCCATGTGCTGCTGGGATACCCAGAGAGCATGGAGGAGCAGGAGGAGAGGGAGAGAGAGCTGAGGGAGGTGCGGAGCATCTGGTCCAGCTCTGTGCCTCTCTCTGATCTCCCAGAGGAGGACGTTCAGCTGATAAAAACCATGTTTCAGGTATTCAAGAAAATAGGTGGTGCTGGAATGCTGCAGAGCTTTTTGGCTGCAAAAATGTTTCCACTGTAGTTGGGTGCTCTTTGGACAAAGGGATCTCAAGCATATCCTTAAAAAATGGGATTCCAAGGCGCTCCAAAGTATGTTAAAAACCTTTTATTCCATATCGCCAAACACTTCTCAGTCAATATGTCCATCAGGAAAATAAAGTACAACAAACCAAAAAAAGTCAAGGTTTTATTTGTTTTGTCCTAAATACATTTTAAATATGCTGTTTTAATAAAGTGTATGTTTAGCCTTGTATTAAAGGCTTTTAATATATTTTTGAAGTGCCTTGAAATCCTCTTTTTTTTTTTTTTAAGGACATCTTTCAGGTATTTTTAGTGTGCATCTTTGTGAATGAATTACAGACGTGGGTGTGTAAGTGGTTGAAATCGTACTTTTTCTATTTTCTAAGTTGTATTTATCTAAAAAAAAAAAAAAAAAACTTTGCCACTTTGTAAATACATGCCGTGTTTCCAGTTGCCATGTTCATGTGACTATCCCGAGAATTTTCTTCACAGGATAATAAGATGTATCTCTGCCTTGTTACAGATCACTAAGCTCTCTAACGCCACCCTCAAGAGGTTTGGTGTGAGGCTCTTCAAGCCCACCAAGAGCCTGGTTTTCCCCTGGTTTGGGGGACCCTCCTCCAGCTTGAAGGGGCTGAAGCTCCTGTCCGCCCAAAGCACTGACACTGGAAAAGTGGCCTATAATGAAGCCACAGTCCCCAAGTCTAGCTCTTATTACAACCTGTTTGGCCTCCCTCTGGTGGGCAGCAAGGACTCTGAGGTGGTGCTGACAGGTCATGAGTTGGACACCCTCGCTGTGAGCCAGGCCACGGGGCTCCCTAGTGTGGCTCTTCCTCGTGGTGTGAGCTGCCTTCCCCCGATACTTCTGCCCTACCTGGAACAGTTCAAGCGAGTGACTCTGTGGCTGGGAGACGACATGCGCTCCTGGGAGGCGTCCAAGATCTTTTCTCGTAAGCTGGGGCTGAAGCGCTGCTCCCTGGTGAGACCGGGGGAGAACCGGGCATGTCCCGTGGAGGCGCTGGCCCAAGGGAAGAACTTAAGCCGCATCGTCAAAATGTCCATCCCAGCGGCCCATAAGTCCATAGTGTCCTTCAAGCAGCTCAGGGAGGACGTTTACGGGGAGCTGGTCAACACGGAGCAGGTGGCTGGAGTGAAGTGGACAAGGTTTCCGGAGATGAACAAGATCCTAAAAGGCCACCGGAAGGGGGAGCTGACCGTCTTCACAGGTACAAGGAAGTTTAAAGCACAGAATATACTCAAGATACCGTTATTTATTTTGATTCACCAAAACATCCCCCCCCCGAAAAAGAAGACATTTGGTACTTTAGTGTTGTGGGGTATGGGCAGGCTGGGCAGTATGACATATATTTGTGATGTGTTGGGTTCAAGTGGATATGACATGTAAACATTGTTGGATATCATCAGTCTACAGTTTATACAATCAACTAAAACAGAAGACAAAAATAATTAAATGGAATACATTTAGTACTGTAATCCACAGAAAACAACAGTAAATTAACATGTCTTTTTATATATTTCACCAGGTCCTACAGGCAGTGGGAAGACCACCTTCATCAGTGAGGTGGCCCTGGACCTGTGCATGCAGGGTGTCAACACGCTGTGGGGCAGCTTTGAGATCAACAACGTGCGCCTGGCGAAGATCATGCTGACCCAGTTTGCCATGCAGAGGCTCGAGGAGAACTTGGAGCAGTACGATTTCTGGGCTGACAAGTTTGAAGAGCTGCCACTCTACTTTATGACTTTTCATGGGCAGCAGAACATCAAGTAAGTCCTGCGAATGTCCCAGTGATCCAGTTACAGGGATAGATGCTAATATTTTTAAGCACTGGCCCCACGGGCAACCAAATTTGGTGGCCAAAGTACATTTTTGGTGGCCCAAATCTGAACTTAGGTAAAAACAATACAGAAAAGACAATTTAATGCAACTTAACACAAGCCTCCTTTACTGTAACACTTCAATAAATTGAAGTAAAAAATAAAAGACATTAACAGAACTTGTACCTCTGCCCCATACACACTCTCCCTCTCTCTTCACTCCCTTCCAGCATTGTCCCTGCTTCAGTCAGTGTGAAACAAAGACATTACAAAAAGCAGTAGAATAATTTTGAGGCATACTTCCAACAAGCCTATTTTTTTTTAACTCATTCAGGTATCCTGGCTCTCTCCCCTCTCACCCACCATCTCTCTAGTACACCTGCAGCGTTGTAGTCACAAGTGTCAGGCCCCTATATACAAATGAGTAAACATTTATTGAGCATGTCAGTGCTCAACTTTGACTACCAGACGTTTTTCACTCTCTTCAATGTTGAGAATCCACACTCGCTCACTGCTGTGGCCGTGGGACAGTTTCAAACAGGTGGCTGATGTGGGTGAATCTCTTCCTGTAATCATCCTGGAAAATGACTGTATGGGCCTCAAATAAGAACTGTTGGTGCTGTGCGGTTGCTTTTAAATCCGTCCACTCTGGTGTTTCCTGAAGGCGTCGTTTCCCATGAAAAATGAGCTAGACTTGTTGGCTAGTTGAGGAAACTGGCAACACACACAGCATGCAGCACATTATGTCCTTAAATGTGTCTTATTCTTTCCACTTAAATTCCTGCCTCCATTCAGTTCTAAATTTTCGTTGCCTTTTCGTTTTTTCATAGTCCACCTTTTGTGTTTCTGATTCTTCAATAATTGCAGTTTGAGTAAAACCCATACTTCAGTAGCCCTGACATATCAGTAGCCAGCCCAGTCTGACCCCTCCTTTAATCTTTTCTGTAGGACAGTGCTGGACACTATGGAACATGCTGTCTACCTGTATGATATCAACCATGTCATCATCGACAACCTGCAGTTCATGATGGGACAGGAGCATCACACAGTAGACAAGTAAGAGCTACAGTTTAACTAAAGACAAATGAGAAGGTCAGCATTCAGTTTTTATCCTCCTGAATAAAGCTGATATTCAAAGCAGCTTCAGGTAGTTTGTTGTAATTTTTTTCTCAGGGTCGAATGCCAGTGTTATGCACGAAACATTAGTGTGTAATTCCTGTGATAAATGCAATAAATGCTTTTTTTTTTTTTTTCCATGGTTCAGGTTTGCCGTCCAGGACCACATCATCGCTGCATTCAGGAAGTTTGCTACCAACAGCAGCTGCCACGTCACCCTGATCATTCACCCGAGGAAAGAGGAGGATGACAGAGAATTACAAACAGCGTCCATCTTTGGATCTGCTAAGGTAAGACAGGGGGATCTGGTTGAAGGGCACATCATATTGAAGACAGGTAATGTAGTTGTAAATGCATTATTCAGTTCAATCAACATGGTTTGGCAGCTAAGGGGGGCCCCGTCAAAGCATTTGTTTTTTTAAATGATCTTTTTTTTTTATCATGAATTATAAGAACTATGGAGTCAACAATTAATTCTGAATGAAATCCACTTCCTGGAATTTTTTCACACTTTTATTAATTTAATTTAAATCGGAAAAGACAGCTTAGATAGTTGAAAAGCTCACTTAGTACAGTTAATGCATGTGCTTTATTCCACATGCATGCACTCATTCTGTTAATTGAGAAGATAATGAAAAGCTGCAGTTATTTGACATATTTCTTGCCCTTTAACCCTTTCCAGGCCAGCCAGGAGGCAGACAATGTGCTCATCCTTCAGGAGAAGAAGATGGTCACCTGTCCAGGCCGCAGGTCTCTGCAGGTGACCAAGAACCGCTTCGACGGAGACGTGGGAATCTTCCCTCTGGATTTTCTCAAGGCCTCGCTCACCTTCTCGACTCCTATCAAGGGCAAGCAAAAGCTGAGGAAGGTCACCAAGCCGGAAGACGAGGTGGCAGTGAAGAAGGAGGAGGTGACTGCAAAGAAAGAGAAAACATCCAAAACAACAAAAACTCGAATGGTGAAGACTCCTGCAACAGAAAAGGAAACGACGGCAAAGTGATGATGTGGATTGTCAGTAGGATGATGTTCTCTTTTTTTCTTTTTACCATGTTACCATAATGTTTGAAGGTCAGTGAAGGAAAAAGAAAAGCTGATGCCAAGTCAGCACTGCAACTATTGATGATGGTGTCATTATGTGATAATTATAAGATGGTTATTTTTGATAAATAACATCAGACAAAAGATTCAGAATACAACATAAGGATAAACTAAAATCAAGAGTTGTATGATGGAATTTGATATGAAATAAATCTCCACTAATCTCCAGTACTAATTCACTATGAAACACATAGTTAGACCCAAAGAAGTCAGGTTTATAAGGATGAATTTCATAATGGAATGAAATATAGAAAGTGCAACCTGAATGTGGAAAGAGGCCTCTAAAGTATTAACAGTTAAAGCTGAAAGGTTTAATCCATGTTGGACCTTTGTACAGTTTCTAAAGCTTTTGTATTCAGCCCTTACTGTATGTGAATTTTTGATGAAATTTCCGTTAAACTTCTGTTCCTCAATTTGAAACAATACTGTGATTCTAAGAGCTGTTCAATATTTCATGGTAAAACACTATTTCTGTGTCGACTTGCCAGGATGATGTAAGCACTTACACATTTCAATAATGTGTTTTCTACTGATTTTTTTTACAGTGACAAACATGAATGAAATTCTGGTTATTTTCTTTAAATAAAATACCTGTGGTAAAACTCTGGCTGCATTTTCAATTTTGGTCAGTAGGGGGTGTTTGTGCTTTACAAATCAGTCAGTTCTGCTCATTCTTGATGTAGGTTGATTATAGATAAACCTAATCAGCAAATGTCACCTCACCTATTTATCCCTGACATTAAAATCACAGACAGATGTATTTAATTAACTTGTATTTATACTATAACATTTTTAAAAAATTCTGTTGCACCTGTTGCCTTGGATGTCACCATGATTTATAAGGGTAATTAAAGAAATGTCACCACACATTCATTTGCACAGAAGATGGCTTAATATCTGTGTAATTACTGTATAACAGCTTGCTATTTTTGGTCAGCACCTTTGGAAAAACTCCAGCTCGCAGCTCCTCTGTTTTGGCAGACAGTGTCTGAGCCTCAGGACTGATTGCTGTTCGTGTAAATCTTTCAGTGAAATTCATCATTTCCGAGAGCATCAAACATCTTTTTCCCTCCTGTCTGTACGGGTTAATTATAAAGTGAGCCGCTATCTTGTGAGCATGACTCATGCTGCCTTTGAATGTTGATAAAAAACCGGGTCAGATTACCCTTTGGTGGTAAATTGATGAGGCTTCTGTAGGTTTTCACTCACCTGCCTAATGCTTTCCTCTTATTGGCAGAAGGAGCCGTCTCCAGTTTCAGATTACACAATACATTATTTACAGTGAGTGACTTTTAATAAATGCAGAGTGGTTTGAACACTAATATATATACGCTGCATATGAATATTTCATGGGTAAAAATCCAAGTGTTTACCTCAACTGGTGTAAGGTTACAAGTTGCATCAACAGCTCTCAGAGCAGCAAAAACCTGCATTACAGGTCGCCTCAAGATGTTTTAATGGTAAAAGTCTTGTCCTATTTCCTTGCTGTCATTGCATATCAGTGAAACCAAATAAAATTCAGATCTACGAACAGGGAAAAGGGGGGATGTGAGACTATCTATGTTTCATTTGAGGGCGTCTTTGATGTTTCTCAACCCTGGCATCCGTATTGAGGAAACTTTGTCTCACCCTGGGAATCAAACTCATTAAAAAATTAAACATCTCAGGACTCTGGAAATCTCATTAAAACATTCTAGGACTCTTGTCATGAGGGTAGAGGAGCAGCCCACCCCCGAATTTTAATCCTAGCATCACATGGGGCGCAGGAGCATTAATGCTGCCCAGATGATGGCGGTGCAGATGCCATTATGATTTGGACATTAGGAGTGTTTCATATTGTTCTAGCCTCCTTCGCCTCTGTCTAGAGTTCACAGACAGTGGGGCCTCTCTGTCTCGCTCTCAGATCCTTGCTGGCCCCGTCTCTGACAGAGCAGGCCAGGGAAGCTCCTGGCACCACACTCAGTTTATACACATGGCATGTGGACTCCTGAGCTCCTTGGCTAGCCGGAGCTGTAAAATATTGTTCTAAGTTGTGGGAATAATCCTTCTGAAAAAAAAAATAAAAAAATATGCAAAAAAAAAAATTTCCTCTGTTGCCTTTCACCGTACAACAGTAAGATGCATGTTGTATTTGGCCTGACAAGGAAGGAAAACAGCTTGGGAAGGAGAGGTTTTGTGTGTATGTGTATGCATGCATGTGTGTGTATTTTTGCACATAAAACACTTCGGATGACACGGCAAGAGGGAGACAGTTTCTGGGCAGATGTGGCGATAGCTAAGTTTATGTTCTATCATTTTCTTCTCATGTCTGAGGCTTACTGTAATACTCTGTTTTCGTGTGAATGTTTTACTGCTGTGCAAGAACACACTGCTCTCCATAATGACTACAGGCTGTGTGCTGGATGGGTCTGGGTGTCCTCTTGACTATGTGGGTGTGGGATATGGCTGCTGAGGCCTGTGAATGGGGCTCTTTGTGTTTTAAGGCACTCCTGCACCCAGTCGATGGCGGGTGCGTCACTTGCCAGCTCCTCAGCGGAGGGAAAAACACACAAAAACTTGAATGAATGAATATGACACATGTGCATGTACATTTACATAGCATTTTCTCAAATAGTTATATCCTTTTATAGCTCTCAGTTATGTGTGGATTTAATGTTTACATATCATATGTCAGATTTTACAGTACACAGAGTGCAACAGGTGTTGAATGAAGTAGCCCTATTTTGAAAATATGTAACTAGACTGGATATTAACATCGCTTTGTTCTTCAAAGTGCAGCGCTGGAGGTCTGATTGTTCTCTTTTAGCTTTGAATGGTTAGTACTGATCAGAGCTTTGCATGCTCATTCAAATAGCTGCCATCTGGAGAGGAGAGGAGATGAAACAGCTTGATTTACACAGCTCCTAATCATGAGGGGGGGGAGAAACTATACAAGCCAAAGGAATTCCATTCATCGAAACCCAGATTTGAGAAATAAAGTGAAATTAGGCAAAAAAAGATGTTTTATTGAACTTTGCCACGAATAAACTATCATCGTATGTGGAATTTGACCAAAAAGTCACAATGAAAACATGATGATTAGATGTACTACATTGCATGTCACTGAAAACTATTAGAAACAGATACTTATGAGTCGATAAACAGAAAAAATGCAAAAGTCTCAACCATCAGAGAACAACCGAGAGGCCCCAGTTACTCCTACTAATACTGCTGATGGAACGCATGGATACATGACATATACGCATAGTTCTTCGCCCCATTAGCTGCCCTTCATTAAGGCAAATATTTGACGAAATCTGGAGGCAATTTTAGGACCTTCAATCAGAGTCAGTCAGTGAGGGGCTTTGGCAGAGCAAAGGCACTTCTGAAATCCAAGCAGGGATCAGATTCACTGTGTTCTCAGTTTAGATAGTATTATATTGATTGGTTGAGAAAATATGGCCAGCATTTTAACATTTTATCATGTTTCTCCTCTCTGGAAGAACAAGTCACAAACAAGGAGTCTGTAGTATCAAGGTCCTTTGGTCACAAACGCAGGCTTTCTTTTCAACCACAACAACAGCTGTTCGTGTCTAGCTGCTTGAATGGGAGCCTTACACAAGCTCTGAACTGTAGGGAGTGTGTTCTCTTTTTGTCTTTGATGCTACATCTGATTCACTCTCCAAATGATTTCTGATCAAATCTTCAAAATAACATGGATATTTACTACGCACACTATACCACACGGCCTTATTTATTGAAAATGAACAATAATCCAGTGTCTGCCATGTTGCTTTTATCACATTGTTTTACATTCTCAACTAAACTTTACTTCCAAAGCTATTTTCCCTCTGGCCTGAGTTTGTTTAACAGCAATTTACATTTATGTAAACTTATGTAAATGTAATGTAATGTAAAGTTATGTCAAATATCGTATATGCCCTATTTCACCAATGTTTTGCACCCCAGATGGGTGGGGTTTACTTCATAAGATTAATTCAGGTTATGTCAGGTACATTGTCACTCACAGTAAAGTATAGGTACACTTCATTCGATTTCCAATACATTCTTGTGACAATATAAACCTTAAGGTACTCATTGTATTGTCCTGGTTGGCAAACCGCACCCATGTGGCACTTATAGAGAATTAAAACAAACAATATGGAGATTTTGTCACATCATGATTTCCCCTGTCAGTAATAATCAAATTTCAAAACTTTACTGGTCCCTCACGATGGAAACAGGAATGGCCTTGGATTCAGAACAATTAATACACAATGCATAAAAACACCAAGGAACACTGCACACTTCTGGCATTAGGGACAAGAATCTCAAATGTCTCTAAGTAATGAACCATCTTTAATCATCATATCTAGCGATTAGACATTAAACGCCATTCCCATAACAGCAATTGCACACAGAGAAACAAGACATTCACTGTAAGTGTGTGTCTTGTCTCTCAGTGTAATTCAGAGGTTGTGTGTGCAGACACCATGCTGATGACTCAAGTTGCTTGTAGACAGACCAGAGGCCATGTCAAACTCCCAGCTGATTCAAGATGCCCCACCGTCCCCTGAATGTCAGGACATGTGGGGGGGATTCACTCCGCCTCTCTAGCTCACGTGCTCTGTGCACGTTTGACCCACATCAGCCAACCCTATGTCTGCTGCTGCGTGTATTAATAACCATGTGCAAATCCTCCCCTCTGTGTTCCCCGACCAGAGGAAGGGCTCATGTTTCAGCTCATTATGTGGACTTGATGTTTCTGTTTAAGGGCCAGGTGTGTGTGATGTTGAGGAGACACGGCGCTTGAAGTAATGCCGTTTTGTCATTTGTAAAAAGACTCAGTCAAAGGAAATGTTGTGGTTTTGAACTGTGAGGAGCTACAGGGAGGGCGGCTGAGTGATCTCAACGTGAGCTGGACCCCTCTGAGGACGCCCGCGGTGCTTTTCCTCCCTCTTTCCCTGGGTGGCAGGTAGAAAGGTTCACCTGCACTCATCCAAAGGTCATCCAGCATGTGTCACTTTTGGGTGCTCCCTTTCGGCTCACATCGAGTTGCAGCCTGCCTCAGCATCCTCGCGGGTCCTTTTATATGCTGGCATGCTCGTACATCCGACCTTGAACCTCCTGCTCCTCGGCCTCTCCTGGCGTGCGGCGGGGATGCTCACGTCTCAAATGCTGGGCTGTCAGGTGACATTAAGCAATGGGCCCTCAGTGGACTGTCCGCCCCCAACTGACGAAGCCGCACTGTAAACACCTGCTGCCCTCGGTGTGCTTGACTGCCCATGTCCTGCCTTTTGAACACGACAGGGAAAGCTTTTGAGAGACAGCACAGGGCCCAGGGCTTATGTAACGCCGAGATCTGGCCAAAGAGAATGCTGAGGGGCTTAATCTGCCCTGGCACTGTCGGCATGGATGCTGTTCAAGGGCCCTGGGGCGACTGGAGAGGGAGCGAGAATGTCCCCTCTTACTTAGCAGCTCTGGCTTTTCAGCGTGCCGGAAAAACAGGGGAGGTTAAGGGATTTTATGGTGAGGGGGCAGGTGGGTTGACAACAAGAGGATAATTACAGTGGTGGGAGATGAGAGTGTTAGGCGGATGAACATGCTGGTAGAGACAGTAGAGTCTGAGGTGGAGGGAATAAATGAGTACTGGAAACTGTTAAGTGGCGCTTTTAGGAGGAGCCACCTCTGTAAGGCTTTTAGATGAGTGAAGGGCCTCATTGCTCTCAGGAGAGTGGTCAGAATTAGCGTCCTACACACTGGGTGAGTGAGGCTCTTGGCAGGCCTCCAGCCCCTCACGCCAGAATAAGAGAGATGCTTTGCTCAGCCAACCAGGCATATTCCATTGCCAGTCCAAAGAAAATGCCCATTCACTCTCAAATTAGCCGTCTGTATAGCCACCTTCAAAGGAGGCCCCTTTCCACCTAATCTTCTCCAACTAAGTGTGCACACACTGACCGTCTGCTTCATGAAAGCCTGTGTGCAGCAAACCAGAGCCAGCGATCGCTCAGTGCAGCAGTTAATTGAAGCATTATCGGCATAAGCTTGGACGCATAAGCTGATTACCTAACGGAGCAACATCTTTCATAAAGATACATATGAAAAATACCAGCATGTGATTTAGGAATGCTGAATGTGGATAAATGCGGATATACCAGACTAGTACTAACTAGCAGATGTGGATAGAAGAGAACTGAGTGCAACTTTACACAAAAGAAAAAAAAAGCATTGTACTGAATATTCAACTCAACGAATGCACATTTTAACTCTGCTCCTCATTTACAAACACACAAAATTTGATAATTGCGATCAAAGTATGTGCGCTATTCATCAAATGACAAAGCAATTCCCTTGGCACTCTGATACCCAGCTGGCTCAGGGAGTCCTTGGCTCCTGGCTGCTCAAGTCTCCAGCCAACAATGACAAAAGAAATTTGTTTTGAATTTCTGCAGAAAATAAACATACAGACCCAATGTGGAACTGTGCCAAAAATGTTAATGCTCATATCGAGTGACATGATCTGACTGGGCAATGCATTTGAAGCTATTCCCATTTGTCAGTGATGAATAAACTCATCATGTGAAAATCATTTCATAAAGAGACAAACAGCAATTATTGCACATGCAAAACATCTGAGGCTGAAAGCTTAGTGACTGACATGTAAAGAATGGCCAAATGTGTTGAAAATCACTGATCATTTTGCTGTTGCAAAACAGATATGATTCATAATCGACATGTCCTGATTAAGAAAAGCACAAAAACCATACGCCCCAGTCAGTTGTGGGACAAACTCTTTGCGAGTGACATAATCAGAATACTGTGGGTGATGATAACTCTGCAGCCTCAGTGGTAATACTGTTTATAGTTTTACACCAGCTGCTGTCCATTAAAGTTTTCATTTCCTACATAGAGAAGAACAGCTATCAGACATCTAAGTTTTCTGCACTTACTCCTGTGCTGTGTTATTTTTCATTTTTCTGACAGAGCGTTCAAATCGTTAAATATAGGAGCTAAACCTTTTTAAAGACCACGGCCTAGTTCTGTCCTATGCACATCTTAAAGTTTTGGGATTGTTTTGTAGCCTTAAGGGCATTTCTGCGACACATCAGACAAGACTTAGAGTGGCATTATCAGATAGATTATCTACTCGCTCTTAAATATGCTAATGGAAAAAAAAGTCAATCTATTGTCAGGCTTGCTGCATGACATTTTTAAACCTCTGAACAGGAGAGGCATTAGGGGTGTGGCTGATGGATGAAACTTACAGTCTTGGCAAGCCTTTCTTAAGTTGTTTACCTGAAATGATGATAACATTCCTCTTCTTTATCAGTTCTAGTCTTTCGGTAATAAATTGAAGGAGTGTCATAAATGTCTGTCAGCGATACCTTTGCGCCTAGGTTGTTTTTTCCCCCCCTTCAAATACACAGGCAGCACCTCATCTGCAGAGACAGGGCCCATAATTCTCTGCTCGCCATATGTTCCTGATCATTTTCACAGACAAGACAGGCAGCAAGGCCACGGGAAACCCCACCGCCCACAGGAAACAGTATCCCAACACACTGATGCAACACACTGCTAAGCCCAACAGGGAGTAAATGTTATCTTAAATGCAGAGTGCAGGCCAAGACAACTGCTGTGTAACAAGTAGAGGTGTTTTGGAAGGTAAACCCAACCAGAGACAGTTTACTCACCTTTTGATTTGCAGAGGAGACTTTACCCTCCTTTTTAAATTAATATACACTCTACATACATTATTGTTTTCATAGCCTATCAGACTAGAGAAAATAGCTTTTTACGACATGTAAGGATAAAACAAATAAAATAAAGGTAGATAAAGAGAAAAAGACAAGTCAGAGAAGGATTTTGAAGCTTTGAGATGAGGATTGTGTAAATTGGGTTACAATTCAACGTAACTGAGTAGATCTTATTTGTTCGGCTTGTGGTGATCACTGACTGGTGTTCATGGTGTAGCCATCTTTGTATTTGTCACAGCATCACTTAGTCACAAGGGCTGTGACTGGACACAAACAATAGAGGCTGGTAGGCAGGTCAGAGAGCGCGGAGCACATGATATGTGGTTTTGTTGGTTGAGCTCCTAACACGGCCAGGCTGTCCAGGTTCAGGTGTCAGCAGGTCGCTCCCCTTATTCCCCTTATTACCTCTCATATGTGGATTTAGTTTTTGTTATGCCATTCTCCTCCTTTTTAACCATTGTTTTCATTTAGGTCCTATTGTGGTCTTTGTTTTGTGTCCCTTTATTTTGAAATGAAATATTTTATAAGCTTTATTTTTTATCTCATCTATGCAATCTGACATTTTTTTTCTCCTCTCTGTGTGTTTTATCATTTTTATAACTGCAAATGCAAACTCTAAAAATGCTGACAGAGGAGCACTGCTGGGAAATGTCAGCAAAGAGATGAAACAACTGAGATCCATGCACAGTAATCTTCAAGCAGATGGGATATGGTGTGTGTGTGTCAAAATCAAGCAAATACAAAAATCAAATGTCAATATGGGGACTGTTGCTATTACTGGACATCTGGCAAAACTTCAAAAATGTCTTTCCCTGGCTTCCTCTGCACATGCTAGGCCTCATGTATGTGCTGTCAAAGTGGAAAGCAGTGCAGTTTCAGGTTCAGGAAATGGGCTCTCAAGTTACTTAGCAGATATGGAGGGGGTTGTTTCTGAGTGAAATGAGTTGCACCCTCATTGACCAATTACTTTTCACCAATTATCTCCATCCGGTATGTTTATGAATAAAATGAACTCTTGGTGGATACAGAGGAGGTCATTATCAGTCAGCACGGCATAATTGCAGCCGGGCTGGCTTTAGGCAGCGATAGGCATCTTGGGCATGCACACCCCGGCTCGGCTCGGAGCAGAGAGCAGTGGGAACACAATGTCTCCATGCTCGAGTGGCAGAGAGCAGCTTCAGTCGTTTGGTTCGGGGAGTCATTATCAACAGACACACTGCATTCAGCCCACACACAATTATCAATTACAGTAACAACTCTTCTCAAATTCTCTGGCGGCCAGATAAGTACGGGACAATTTCCCCCCATTCCCACCGGGCCTGATTGCTGGAGTCCCACCAGCTTCACACTGCTCATTTGTAAATCCAATTTCCCCGCAAATGGATTTTAGCTCTTTTGAAATAAAGGACAGCTTAAGAAATATGTAATGTACACACAAAGTGAATAAGCAAACCTAAGCAAACTGGCAGGAGAGAGAAAGAGGGGAGAGAGAGAGAGAGAGAGAGAGAGAGAGATGTGTGTATACTAACTTTTGTTTGTTATGTGTTTGTGTCTATGAAGGAATTATAAGTCCTGGGTGTTTCAAAGGTAGGTACTCTATTGTTAAAATAATCTAATAATCTAATAATAATTCTTATAATTGTTAAATATTTCCCTGTTTCCACGTACACTGTAGGTCAGGAATAGAAATTTGATGACTGAGTGATGATTTAAGATAAAAATGACTAACATGTTGCAACTTTTTACAGTTTCTTCCCCTTCTTCTTCTTCTTCTGCTTTTTCTTCTTAGCGAGTTTTTTAAAACTTATATCATCACCCCATCATCAAATTTCCAACCATGAACTGCAGTGCACCTGGAAACTAAAAAAATATTTAACAATTCAGTGATAGTGATAGTATATAAAAATGTGTAGCCACTTTTGCAGCAGACTATAAG
>OMKZ01015771.1:21509-35573 GCA_900302535.1 Neoniphon sammara | reverse complement strand
CAATTAAAGCTTCTAAACACAACTTAAGAGAATGACTGTATCTCTCCAGTCAGGCTTCGTTGCATTAGATTCTTGTCAAATTCTTACTGATTTCTTTGAAACAGTGCAAACTTCACTCCCTCTCTATAATGATGACTCTCTACCACCATATTAAAAGCCTCTAGTCCTCAGGAAAGCCTCTGCTGGGCTAATCCAAAGTCCAGACAGTGAAAATGTTCTTGCAATTCACTGCCCCATGTTTTTGAACAGAACATCTTTTGAACAGACTGCCTCAAGATGTAAAGGTGGCCAACTCTATTTGTTCTTTTGAATGTCTTTTTAATCTGTATTTTGCCAATGTAAGACAAACCCTGCCATGCTGATAGGGCTCTTTGAATTGACAGAGAGGGCGAGAGACAAAGTGAAACAGAGACAGGGATTCGGGCAGAGACAGAGATGAATAAAGCCATTGACTGGCCAGCACAGATGTGCCTGGTCACTCTTGACCCCCATCAGGAACATGGTACTGCTCTCTCCTGTTGCTTTCCATTTCTCTCTTTTCTATTTCTTTGTCTTTCTCTCCACCCTGCCCCTCAACTCAGTGTTTGAATTTATGCTCTACTGGCACCGTAAAGCTCATTTGAACAAAATTGAACATCAAGGAAAGAAATGATTTGGACAAATGGACTTAATAAAAATCAAACTCTGCTGCTGAAGACCTATATAGTCAAAATACTGTGTCCCACACAGTTTAAATCCCCATTGAACGATTCCCACCACGTTGAGCTCTCCTCACTTTGAGAGCAGATTCCAGCACAGAGTAAAATTGAGTGTTGACAACATGGCATCAAATTCTCCCAAGGGTCAGCCACATAAGTAGGGAGAAAAAGAAGAAATGCTATATGGACGCACTTCAGCTGTAAGCCAGTCAAAACATGAACAGGCTGGGGAGAGCCCAGTACCTTGTTGAATTTTGTTGAAGCCTGGCGAGAAGCTGCAGCACAGTGGTAAATTTCTCATCACTAAAGCTAGTGGTGTGGTTGTACTATAAATGACGGGTATCAACATTTTAAATGGCCTGGGTTGAAAAATAACAAACCTTCCAAACAAATTATTTTCAGTGTCAGTGGCAAAGTACCTGTGGCTACATTACTGATTGGGTGTGGACAGAAGTGCAGCATGCCCACACTGCCCCTGAGGAGTTTTCTGCTGGTGATGAGTCACTCTTTAAAACTTCTGTTCTAAAACTAACCAGGAACCAGTGCAATGACTTAAAAATGGGTGTTATATAAGCTCTCTTTTATTGCCCGTTAAAACTTTTACAGAAGCATTCTGTACTAGTCGTAATTGTCCAATTTTCTTTTTGGGAAGACCAGAAAAGAGTCTATTGCAATTGTCTAGTATGCTTGTAATGAATGAATTGACTAGCTTCTCTGTGTCAAAGAGAGAAATAAATAGGTGCACACTGACAGTCTTCTTCAGGTGTTTAAAAAGTAGTTTTTGTAACGTACCTAACGTGGGCCGCAAAACTTAAATCGCCATCACAGATAATGTATCTTGCGATTTAGGCCGATGTGAAATCAGTTTCTTGTGTTGTGAAGGTTGTTCTGAGGAGGGACAGGTTGGCAGATGTTGTATTGTAGGTTTGTTGTCAGAATTTTTTTGTTTCAAAACTGTTTGGGTGCAAACTAGGGATGTGCACGGATAACCAGTTAGCCAGTTAGCCAGTAATTTTAAATTAGCTGGATATTGAAAACGGTAAATATTTATTTGAAATAATGACAAGAAGAAGAAGAGGAAGAAGAAGAATATGAAGAAGACGACCTGTTTTGGCGTGATGGATACATAGACTGTATATAAAGATGGACGACGTGTATAAAGTCGTATAAAGCATAGATGTATAAAGTCAATACATACAGTGAATACATAATACAGTCAGTATTAAACGTGACATGAGGCAAGACTGTGTCTGTGTATGTTTCTTATAAATACTTATAAATACTTTTCAGGTATGAGTCCCTCATATAAACAGCTAATGTTAAGAAATGTGTTAGATGAATGTACATAGGTGCTCAGGGAAGTGTTTGTGTAATGATATGTCCGTGTTTTACAGAGTATTGGAGTTAAGTAAATGACTATGCTAATCTCGTGATCTGTTGCACTGTTGTCTATAGAGAAATGCTCAGAGAAACCATATGGCTGGCGTAGTTCAGTTAGTTTGCCGACTGTTAGATATGTATGTATGCTGGAAGGTTGGTATGATGAATTTAGGTGACTGTTGGAGTAATGTTACCGGCAAAACAGAACGGAGAGTTTATTGCAGTTTATATTGTCAACAATTGTATCTATTTATGTTGAGATTTCAGTCAATACATAATGTGACAGGAAGCAAGACTGTGTCTGTGTATGTTTCTTATAAATACTTGCTTTTCAGGGCTGTTACACTTGCTCCTTGCCAGACTAAAACAAAAAACTATCCGGTTTTCAAACGGTTAATGACAGCGGTTAGCCGGTTGTCAAAATAACCGTTATGCACATCCTTAGTGCAAACTATTAGTTCCAGAAGAGGTTCAGTATAGAAAAACACTTATGCCATTAAAAGTGCTAAAATAAGGTTGAAAGGCTGTTGCAACTATCAACTACACTGGTGCAGAAAGTCTCCAGAATAGGAAACTAATAGGCTACAATCCAAAGTTATATTAAAAGCCTGGACAAATTCATAGGCTAGCCACTATTAAACCTAATTTGAATAGGCCTATTAAAATATATGTTTATAACTTAAAACTTAGGAGAAAAAAGCAAAATTAAACAATTTATTTTATGGCTTCAACATTCCTATACACTAGGCTACATCATGGGGAAAAAAACAGTCTCAATTCAGGCTCAGCCGAGAATTATGATAAGCTGTCGGGCTGAGTTCGGGCTCGGGCTTGAACATCTAGGGCCCGGGCCCGGCTAGGGCCAGTGTTTGAGGCCTGTACAGTATTTAAGGCCACAGTATTTTACTTTTCGTTAAGGAACAAGCAATTCGATTATTCACGACCACTCGTTTCTCAATTTTATATATAGGCCTGTATTTTTTGAAAACCTAACAGTAGCAGTGTGATTGTCCATGTTAGGTGAATCTGACACTTGTTTGTAACTGTATTATGACATAGCAGAGGTAGCTAATGTTTAACAATGTAACACCAAAGCTAATCTGTGCTAACACTGTAACTTATTTACTTATAGTAGGGTGACCAAGAGGACCCACCAAAAAAATTACAAAACATCTTTGATCAAACTTTTTACTCACAATTTACATGGGTGCTCTTTTTCCAGAAGCACAATGTGGTTACCCTAGTAATGTTAGCTGCTGTAGCAGTTAGCTAAATGAGTTACATGCAGACCTCGATTGTGATGTGTGTTCTCTTTATATATCTATGGATGCACCTCATTCCTGTGGAGGGAGGAATGAGGCATGACCTCTTCTTTGGGAACAGAAGTGAGGCTAAGCTGCTGAAAATCTAGAGGAGAAGTCAGTTGTTGTTGACGTGCTCCACTCAGAAAGAGAACTGGTGAACATGTATTGTGATACACAGTAATGTCTGATGTGAACATTTTAATTGTGATAACATTTTAAGCCATAGCACCAGCACGAGGATTAGCCTGATAATTCAACAGCTGGTCTTCAGAAACTCATGTCAATCCCAATTATTTTGGCTGAGTTTGTTTCGACAAATGTAAAAATACAACATTAAGGAAAAAATGCACACACTGTCAGTCATAGACATATGTCAGTTTTTCAATCATATTATAAAAAAACATCATATTTGAGTGTTGAGTCATGAAAGAAACCAAAATGTTATGAAACACGTCACTTCAAGAAAAATCTTGCAGCAAGATGCATCTGAAACAAGTGAGATTATCTCACTTCACTGGCAGAATGTGTTCACTTTTTGTAGACTGTAAAATTTTAAGACAGCATTTGCAGTGGACAAGTTGGTCAGTTGGCAGGTGTGTGTGTGTGTATGTGTGTGTTTGTGCAGTCCCCCATTACTAAGCCCCTAGCACAACAGCAGATCCTGGCCAATGAAGTGCAAGCTTTGGAGCGTGCCCACTGGTGATGTGCTGATGTTGGTGTTTTGATGGAGCACATTCCCCTGTGCAGAGAATGACTGGGTGGAAACACATACAAACATGCACACACACAAACTCACATGTACATGTTCCAGTCAACTTACTTGTTCACTTCCCCTCGTCTCTTTTCCAGCCATTCTTACTTTAAGCTGATTGGCTTTCACTTTACTGCCTCAGACTAAAAACTGAGAAATTTATCATGCCTTTGTGCTGCTTACACCTACTGATTTGTTTGATCCGAACAATGGAAAAAGCTTTGTTACATTTCTGTGTTTCGATTGTTTAGGTTCAGTCCGTCCAATTACAAGCGAACAAGGCCTTGTAAACAAAAGTCACATGACTCACATTCTGTATTGGACAGGGCTGTGCCATCTCGCCAGGTTAGAGGTTCCAGTCCCTATAACTGAAGTACGATGGGTCTGCACACTTTGCTGTAATTTACCTTCTCTGGTGTTCAAACTAGTTAGGATGACATGAAGAATGGGTGCAATATGTGCGGTAGTCCAGACTGAGCTCAGAGAGAGCGAGAAATATGCCTTTGTTCTTCAGCTTTGAGCATGATGGAGGCACATTCACACCAGGTCACTGCCCTGTAATACTGTTGTTTTAGGTCCTTTGATGAAGACCTCCTTTGAGTGTCCAAAGCGTAAATCCTATGGAGTGAAAGAGTTTTTATTTAAAATGCTAACTGGTGTCTTTGAGATATTTCTTCCTTCGAGAAAATGAGCTTCTCTTTGGGCTTTTGGTGTGTCAGAAGGTCACAGCCAGGTGAGTCTTCCACCGTCTGCTACCATCTGGTGTTGTTATCTGTCCTAAAGACAATGGGGCTGGTCTGGTTATTTGTTCTCAGACAAAAGGTCTGTTGCAGGTCAGCCCAACACAGCTAGCATCTGTTTGTTCAGCTACTGCTGATTAGGAATTGGAGAATGTGGCAACATGACAGTCATACACAGCTCAGCCAGATTTCAGTAAAAGCCATATTGGTTCCATCGACAATTTATGGATTGCTACATAAATATGTATGTATGTATGTATTCTATGTATCTATCTACCCCTTTTCCGACTTACTCAGACTGAGACAAGATGTTCGATACCATTTTCACCTCTATACGTCCACTGGTTTGGTTCCTATGGGTAGCATTTTGTGTTAGCTTAGCATAAAGACTTGAAGTCTACAGGAGTCAATAGCCTAGCTCCATCAAAAAAAAAAAAAGAACTTACAGCAACTTCGAAGTTGTCTTATTTACACAGTGTATTGTGTGTTTTACACGGTAATGAAATACATGTCTTGGAATTTGAAAAAAAACAAAACTGCTGAACACACATGTTCAGCGGTCATAGCTCCGACCATCTATGGTTCCTACCAAACTTGTGTCAATCAGGAGAGACTAAGAATGAAAGAGACATCAATAGAGATGTTGAAGCAGTCTATTTATTAAGAGCTTCATTTGTCAGCACACAGCACATAAATGAACTTCACAAGATCGTCAAGAAATGTTGAAGGGAGGGCGTGCTTCTATATTTTGGTTTGTAGAAGTTGGCAACCCTAACCCTGTTCATTTTTACACCTCATACTCAAATTATAACCAATTGTAAAGATTACCAGAAATATCCCAAAATTTTGGTTTGGACACAATCATCGCGTCATACAGTGGACACTTTTTCAGGGAATGTAAACACAATTGCTTAAGTTTTTATTTGTGTTGCTTTGTTATCACGGAATTAATAAAAGTGTAGCTCATAAACTACACGGAACTACAACGACTGCAGCATCACAGACAACTGGCATAACAACTTTTCAACACAGAACTATAAATCAGTGTTTAGACTGAGGATTAACCTGCATTAGATTGTGGAGAGAGAAGGGACCAGTTATTGGCTCCTTTCGGCTTTGAATTCAGCCCTCAAGAAGATCATACAATAGAAGAGAACACATTCCATTACCAGTGAATAGAGATTATGTAAGAACCACAGAGGATCTGAGTGAAGCCTGTGGCTACTCTCCATTAGAGGAAGAGCATTAGCATTTGACTAGAGGCCACATTCAGGAGCACTAAGCAGAAGGCAATGCTCAAACTGATTCAGAAGCCTTTTGCATGCAAAAAACATACAAACCTGCTTGATGACTGTTGTATTAACTGTGTTCACCTGTATTATTAATTATTTTCATCATGATGTAAATCAATAAAATGATAAAAAGAATAAAAGATGTAAAAAATAAAGTACGCTGATCTGATGATGGTGTATGTGTCATGGTGTGTTTGTGTAGGTGAGAGGTGTTTGTGATCATTGGAATCGCGGAGTAACTCACGATATAACTCACGATATAATACCGTCACAATATTTTACCCACAATAACAGTGGTATCAGGATACAGGTGATTCTGCGATAAGCGATATATTAACACAGCTTTTCGCAGTACAGCTCTCCATAGAATAGTCCATGCCTAGGTCAGCCAGGGGAGGGGGTAGATCACTCACACCGATGTGTCCTGTGTGTCCAGAGTGCTGGTAGAATTTCTAGAATCTGGTATGTAGCATCGTTTATCTACATGGGATACATTAACCCCATTAACCCTAGTCCAGTGGTGAAAGGGGGAGTTATATGTGACTGTTTGGTTACAAAGGCTGAGAGGACAACACTCCTTTGTCACTGGTAATGAAGGGGCCCTGTAGAATTTAAAGCAATGTCTGGGGTGGCAGGGGAAGGGGAAAGCTGTGTCGTGTTGTCTGCTTTTATCAGTATAGGATATGATACTACACAATATCAGGCAGGGCAACAAGGGTGGGATAATGTGGGAAGGAGTTCATTAATATTAAAATATGTTGATACCTCAAATGTATTGTACATCAAATGTAACTGGAAAAAAAGCTAAATATATAGACCCTGAGGAAAAAAAAAATCAAACCACTATAAACTTTCAAAGTAGTCCAAAGAACTTGATAACTGTCACCTACAACTGTATTTTCAGACTAGCCCAATCTCACAAGCAAGCACACATGAGGGCTTGAAACTGGAGCCTCTGGTTAGAGGACGCTCTGTGTAACCAGATGTTCTCTCTGTTCTCTCAGGCCGGTACTGCGAGGTTCATCAGATGACGGGTAACTACATGTGGGATGAAGCCTCCATGAAGGAGTTTCTCATCGGTATTAATCCAGATAGCCGGCTACCTTTCTGGTGGGATGGATCAGAGCCGCTGTGGGTCACCCTGCAGAAGCTGGGGAAGAAAGCCTTCATGTACTACTGGCCCGGTGAGTATAATGAACTTCAACCTGAGCTAATCTCAGCTCAAATGGGCCAGAACTGTTAGATCAATATTTAGGTGTACCAATATATCAGGCTGATGTTTGCTTTTCCACAAAAAAAATGAGGTATCAGGTGGTGATGTCATCCTATTTTAGATGGGTACAGATTTCTGTATTATGTTTTTTGTTTTGTTTTGTTTTGTCGCAATTCTCTTGAGCAATACTGTTTTAGAATTCCTAATCAATTCAATTCAGTTCAAATTATTGCTCCCCATGGATTTGCTTGTGTCCGCGAAAGAGCAGAGCGTGTCCATTGAGTATAACTGTATTACCATTTTCAATAAATGGTTAATTTCTTGCCGTACTGTAAGTATCTCTGACTGAACAAAATGTCAGAGATCCGAAGGTTTATCTCTGGCATGACATGAGAGTGAGAGATAAAGCAAGTGCTATGTGACTGGAAAATTCTGTAAATATCTGTAATGTTTATGTCCCTAATTTATGCATACATTATTCAAATTGTTTGTGTTTGTTTCTGTATGTCATTGTATTCATTGTTTGTTTCATGTGTGTGTTTCCTCAGGCTGTGAGGTGGAGATTCTGGGAGTACGTCCCTCGTTCTGTGAGCAATATGTCTACAACCCGTCACAGAAGAACCTGACTGACTCTATAGAGAATGCTCTCAATGCCCTGCGGTAAGAGAAAAACACTCTTCACATGTAATGTACTCTACTCTGACATCAGGGTTATGTTGAGCAGGCAACACATTACATGTAACCTCATTAAATGCACATATACCCAGAGGTAAAGCCACCGAAACATGGTTTACCAACTTTTTTAGCAGGCAGAAACCTAATCTATATAACTTATAGCACATATAATTGGAAGTACTGTTAAACTAATGCTAAGGATATGATGGAGCATCTTTTCAGAGAAATTATGTAAATTAATGTTCATATAATACATTTTTGGAGGTTGCTGTAGTTACTACTACCACTGCTGCTACTACCACTGCTACTGCTACTGCTACTACAGCTGCTGCTACTAATGCTGCTATCAGTACTGCTGCAAAAATAGGTTGCAGTATTGAGTAAGACATGGCAATAATACTTCTCCGTGTTGTTAGGAACAATACAAGAAGGAACAATATGGTTTTGTGATGTTCCTCAACGAATGTATTTAAGCAGGACTACAGTTAATACCTGCGCTGGCCGCTTGCAAATTTGCATTAAAAACCAGAGGTCTTCTCCTATAACGGGATTTTAGGTCCAGTGAAGAAGAAACAAACCATTTTATGCAGCTCATATATACCACGTGCAAGAGAAGTAGTCAGAAGAAAAAAAAATCTGTTTTTTCTCAAAACTTATCTGTCTTCCCCAACCCCCACTATTCTGTGGCTTGAAACACTGTGCCAAACCTTAGGCTGGTGACACCCGTTCAGCACCCACTGGATAAACTCAAGCTAAACACAGCTGCTGAAAACGTCATATTTTGGAAATACAAGATTTTCACACAACAGCGATGATACCTTACAAATATTTGCAAATTGGCCCTAATCATTGGGGAGCCATTTCTAGCGATTCATACCTGATGGAGTTTTGTGTGTGCGTGTGTGTGTGTGTGTGTGTGTAGGTCAGGCTGTGCAGACATGGCAGGGATATATTATGAAAAGATAGATGTGGAGGGCCATCACTTTGGACCAGACTCTCACCAGGTCAGAACAGCTGTACGACAACTGGACATCGCCATGCAGACTCTCAACAGAAAGATCAAGGTTAGCAATATTACTACTATTATCACCACTACTACTACTACTACTAGCAACTATTACTATTGCTACTACTACTACTACCTCTGGTACTATTGCCACTACTGCTACTACAACTATTGCTACTACAACTCCTGCCTCCAGAACTGCTACTACTACTGATGCTACCATCACCATCACCATCACCATCACCATTACTACCACTATTTCATTTATTTTTGCTGGTACTGCCACAAATACTCCTTGTTGGCTAGATGATGATTAACTGGAGGTCAACTTACCCTCTTTTTATAGACATTACAAACGGTTTTGCCATCAAGAACCTGATGGCAGAACAATTTGTTACTGCTGTCTGCAGCTGCTGCTGCTATCAGTACCAGAAGCAACAGTACTAGTACTACTACCAGTACTGGGGGTAACGAGTTACATTATGTAACACATTATGTAATGTTATTACTTATCTGGGGAAAAGAGAGAGGGAAATAGAGTAGTGTAATGAGTCACTGTTTCAAAATGGAGTAATAATATTAGAGCTCAAGTACAGACACAAAGATTTAATTTGTGATGTATAACTGACACTGCACTATACATAACTGGGAGGATTAGAGCGTGGTGCAATAGACTACAATGAGAAGCTAAAGCAGTACCACACGAGAGGGACTGATTGCATGACGACCGGATCACAACCGAGCTGATATACAGTGTGAAGTAGCAGTAATAAGGGACAACAGATTATGATTTATTCATTCAATCGTTATTTCAGCTCCACCAACAAAGAGTTCTGCCAGAATTCAAGTGACTGAATTCCTGACCACAAGCTAGCTTGCCACTTTGTGTAGATCTATACGTTACCGCAGGCTAGTTAGCAGAGCTGCTGATGTAATATGAGCACACCTGGAGGTTTGCACCCAAGTCTCCAGGCTTCTCTCAAGAAAGGTCAAAGTCAAGTCAAAGTTTATTTGTTTATCGCCTTTCATACAATTTAATGCAGTTCAAAGTGCTTCACAGATGACTGATAAGCCGATAATAAGACAGAGATAAAGATTAATAGATAGATTAATGACATGGTGGGGGTGGAGCTGGACTCTCTGCGGTGTCAGAGAGGAGGATGCTGTCCATGTTAGGAGCCATCTTGGACAATGCCTCCCACCCACTCCATGACTTGCTGCTCAAGCAGAGGAGTTCATTCAGTGCAAGACTCATCCCACCGAGATGCACCACAGGGCTGCCACATGGCTGTCATTACTCTATTAATAATACTATTATGATTATTACTGTCATTGTTATCATTATTACTATTATTATTAGTGATGGTAGTGGTAGTAGTAGTAGTAGTAGTAGTAGTAATATTCCAGTAGTAGTATTATTAGCAGTATTATTAGTAGTAGTAGTAATATTTATTAGTATTCTGTTATTCCTTGGAGAATGTTGCACATAAATCTCATATTCTCAGTCTATTTATATTGTTGTACTTACTTATTGTAACATCATGCACATATTCTACATATTTACATATTGCATATTTGTTTATTATGGTTAATACACATTGTTGCATAGTGTACATATTTCACATACATATTTCTTATTTCTTATTTCCTATTTCTATTTAGCATATAGTGTACTTTTTACATATTCTTTAACATATTTCTTATTTCCTATTTCTATTGTTCTACAATGGGAGCAACTGCAACTGACTTAATTTCCCCACGGGGATCAATAAAGTATTCTGATTCTGATTCTGATTCTGATTAAAAAGACAAAAGACAATAAGACAGTAAGATGATAAGACAGATAAAAGTAAAAACTAGATAAAATAGATTAAAAAGATAAAAACAAAACAAAGACTGTAAAATAGCAGACAAAAAAATAAATAAAATGAAATTTCACAGCACAAATACAATAAAATAAGTTAATAAACCATGCTTAATAGTAAGCCAGGCTGAATAGGTAGGTTTTAAGTTTACGTTTAAAGATTGCAGCACTTTTCCTCTCCCTCGTTCTCTACTGACGATCATTCGTAATTTAACTCAAATGTTATTTTTGGAAATATGTCCATCTTTGTGCTGCTGCGCAGTTTGTTACAATACAAATCACAGCTGTTAATGTAATTAACAGGTCTTCCAGAATACTTGTAAAGCGGAGTGATACATAACAGTAGAAAGTCCGTGTGCTGTTATACTCTTATACCGGAATGCCTGTTGTCCAATCAAAATCACTAGACCGGAACTAACTGTTTTGATTTTCCATTCATTATTTCTGAGCACCACAGACTGCTCATTATGTTGTTGAAGTGCTGACTGGGAGATGTTTTATTTAAGTGAAAGTCAGTATTTTATTTAATTGTTACCTCCACCAACGGTGTCGGACAGGGGTTATGTTTTATGTTTTCACCCCATTCCGTTTGTTTGTCTGTTTGTTAGCGGGATATATCTAAAAGTTATGATCAGATTAGCATGAAAGGTTGATCATGGGGTAAGGAAGAATTGATTCACTCTTCACACCGAGTGGCCAAAGGGGTTGTTGCGGTGGGCATGACTGACTTTTGGTGAATATCCGACACTCACATATCTTGGCAATTGCATAGTGTTGACAGAGGTACGCGCTCAACTAAGTGCTTTGTAGTTGTTATTGTTTTAATAACAACTATAATGAAATAAATAAAATAATGTAGACTGCACATCAGTGCTCTATTTTGTTTTTCAAAAGTTTCCACTGTAAGCTTGTAGGCATTAGGGTACCCAATTTTTTGTTTTGTTTTGTTTTTTCTTTCATTTTGTTAATGTTTGCTATTTTTAAATCATTATACATACTTGTCCTTTTAAGAGAGTTAACAGAGTCTGCCATTTGGTGGATTTATCATAACTCGTCAGTGGTAATATTTAAGTAGTATAACAAGTGAATATGTATAGAAATAATAATGTAATGTAATCACAATACTTTTAATAAGGAGTGATAAGTAATATATTTTGAAAGTAACTTCTCTACACTGACTAGTGTGGAGTACTAGTACTAGTGCTAGTACTGGTAGTATTACTAGTACTAGTAGTAGTACTATTACAACTTCTGCTGCTACTACTACTGCTATTGCTACTGCTAGTACAGTAGCTACCTCTGCTGATACTACTACTGCTACTACCACTACCTGTCTGTTTAATATGAGCAGATTGGTTAAATCACCAGTGCTATTACAATATAGCGTAATTCTGCTTTTCAGAGGATTTGTACATATTTACCTGTTTTTTGTTGATATTTTTGCAGGAGAAGAACATGGCAGACCAGCTGAACATCATGCTGTTTTCTGACCACGGTATGACTCAGATCCAGTGGATGGAGAAGGTGATAGAGCTGGAAAAATACATTAACATGTCAAACATCATCAAAATGATGGATAGAGGACCGGTGGTCAGTCTCTGGCCCAAACACAACAAATACCAAGAGGTCAGAATTTCTATATACCTCTCTGTCTATCTTGTATTTCCCTCTGCTATGTTCTCACTTCTCCTCTCTTTGTTATTAAGAAGACTAGATTTAATTTGAACGATCCACATTGAAGAATTGAATCATTCCAGCAGCAGGTGATTGGGTACAGCAAAGACAAATACACTATAAAAGTAAGAATAGAGCAAATAGGGAGTATTGAGAGTCACACTCCAAACAAATCCAAAATAAGAATCTGTTAAGCAACAATGGTTGATGAAAAGTATGATAATATTGTATATGAATATAAAGCATGTATGCAGGCTTTACAAAATAACAGCTGGAAAACAAACTGAAACAAAGCAGAATGAAATGAATGAATGCAGAATGAAAAGAAATATCAAATGCTGTAATCTTTTTTATAGTATTTTAAAAACTTCAGTTATTCAGTTTCAAAGTAAAGTCTATCATTATAGCCCAGCTACAATTATCTCTAATCGCAATTACAGAGAAACTAGAATGAGATATTTGGACTATGCCAATACTGAGGTGTGTATACACCTCAAATTTGCTAATACTCTGCACACTTTAAGTACAAAGTGAGTTATTTTACATCTAAACATCGGAAATGTGTGTGTATTACCAGGTATCCCCATCTAACATACTTGTATAATGAATACAAGACTGCTTCCATTAATATTTCCATCCCATTAATGTGTGTGTGCATGCGTGCGTGCGTGTGTGTATGCAATATGCCAGGTGTATGCTGCCTTGTCCCAGGTCCCAAACATGCGTGTCTATGGCAAACAAGAGATCCCAGAGCGTTTCCATTATAAAGAAGGAAAGTTTGTTTCCACCCTGACACTACTGGCCGACCCAGGCTGGTTTATCACTGAGGTAAAAGACAGATATATACTTAACTTGTTTCAATACATTTACTGGAAAAAGTCATACTGGTATGGGTAGCAAGAAAATTGAAAGTATCATCAGTTAAGCAGGAGAAGTTTTGAATACAAGATAACACAAGTCCAAATTCTTGGTTTCAGGAAAATCAGGGTGTAGCTCATAACAATAAATAATAATATAGTGCTTCATGAGAAACATATTTATTTTCCTGATGAATTGCATAGATGAACATGACATTTGCTCAAACATGGTTGGAGAGTTTAAGTGTCACATGATGGTCTAAATGTTGTTTCAGAGACCTTTGCACCCTGCCAGAAGTAAAATTCTGATGGAAGACTTCAAAACTTCAAATTTTGAAGAAAAAAAATTAAAAATTGGCTGTCAGGAGACTTGATCACAAAATATTTACATCTGTGATTAACAGGCTTAAAAACACTATTCCATCCTAACTTTATATTTTCAATTGTGTGTGTGTGTGTGTGTGTGTGTGTGTGTGTGTGTGTGTGTGTGTGTGTGTGTGTGTGTATGTGTATGTGCAATGCATGTCTGCATAATTATGTCTGTGGCACAGGATGTGTCTCTGGGTCTCTTTGGGACTCACGGTCGTAGTACTCATAGACAGACACGGCT
>OMKZ01015768.1:0-19994 GCA_900302535.1 Neoniphon sammara | reverse complement strand
ATCTAAAAACACGTTAAATAAACATGTTGATGTTCATTATATTAAACTGGTTGGTAATATCAAGTGTTATATCAAACCAACACTACAAAACAAATGATCTTCCTAAAATATGACAAATTGTTGTTAGAAATTTGAGTTTAAATAAGCTTGGTATGACTAATTTATACATCAGAATTGGTTGTTGCAATATTACAATATAATTTCATCTTGATATGACCCCATTTAAATACAGTATACGGTAATATTAAATTACTACCAAGTTTATATTTCATTTGTGACCTGCATCTTCTCTCTTCCTCCTGTTCAGGATCCCCTACTTTGAGACAAGTGCGGCAACAGGTGTGGCCGTGGACAAGGCAGTGACCACCCTGCTGGACTTGGTGATGAAGCGGATGGAGCAGAGCACTGAGGGGGGGCAGAGCTGCGAACCCAACGGCAGCCCCGTCACCAGCCATGAGGTGGTGGAGGCCCCTGTCAGGAGGAGATGCGCCTGCTGATAGGCAGACATACTGCGATCAGCAGCTTTCCTTGGGTCACACTGTGCTTTGAGATTGTCGTGTTTGCTGGAGCCTATCTGGGGTGCCTGACAGGTGCAGCTTGCTCAGTCAAAGGCAGAAGATAATTTGAGATGCTGAAATTAACAAAAATATGATCAACACTTGAGAGGAGTACAGCTTTGGAAAAAAGGCCCATTTAGCATTAAAGGATATGTATCCTAACAAAAACACTATTGTTAAAATGTGTGATAAAGTGTATAACCTCTTGGTATTTGCTGCACTGTAATGCTATTTATTCACAACCTGTGTATTTTAATGCCCATGTTCAATTTCACATCAGGGCAGTGCAGTGTAATCTTAATTTTTGAATCTAGAAACAATAACTGAAAATGGATTGGAGATTCTGTTAAAACAAACGGGTATCTGTGCTTTAATATGACAGCAAGTGGCTGTGATTCAGAACAAAATACACATTATAATTTCGATATGATCGTATCAGAGAAAAATACTGTTTTTATTTGACACATTGAGGCATTGATGGAAGGAATATGCAGGCACATAACATATTTATCATGGAGTATAATCGAAAAACATTAAAGTTATGGTTACATTTCTTGTATGGACGATAATTTTTGTTAGAACAACCAAGATAGCAAAGTCCCTTACATGAGTTCTGACTTTTATACGACATGTACATAAGCAGCTAGGCTTTTTTTATGGTTTATGGAACAAAATTACCATGCAGACTGAAGAAAGTACAAGAATGTTAAAGGGTTCTTGGAGCAGATGCTGTATGCTGCATTTTGAATAAAGTCATTTTATGTTTAAATAATGTATTCCACTTCTCATGGAAAAGTTATTTTGAATTGAATTACAATCTTCACAGATTCCATTAGTATCGTTGTAGTTTACACACATTCTATGTAATTATTTTGAAAACTAAATACAGCAATTTGAGAGGGGATAATGTCCAGCATTCAGTGCCAAAAATATGTTTGTCAAAGAACAAAAAGATTCATAGGAGGACATTCATGGGGTCACAAACAATACATTTCCACCACAATACCTTGGATGAAGCCAAAAAAGCTTAAGTGTTTAATGATTACCATATAGTAGCTAAATCCCTTTTGCACCACAACAGTTTTGACATCCTATATCAAATTAAGGAGAACGACAGTATTTCTTCTACAATAATATGTTAGTCCCAGATCACTCCACATTCAGCTAAAGTAACATTTTTCCTTTGAACAGGACAGGTGCTCTTTGGTGTACTTACAAAACATTCTACATGTGACTACAGAATTTACGCTCAAATATTCACATTCATGACACTTAGCTAGATAGCCTAAAATTCAACTATTAAAAACCCATAAGTTAGATTTGTGTTTCATGATTTGCCTGATGATGGAAATGGAAAAAAAAAGGTTTGTGGGAGACAACATGACAAGGATTTATATTCCTACCATGCTAAAGCTGAACGAGCACAAAGCCGCACCACCTCTGGTTCACTTAAATGACTGCACCACCCTGTGTGTGTTAAACCTCCCCTCTAAGCTTGAATTTCAGCATGAGCACGTGCTGCAAGTCATGAGGCGATCATGTGGCTGGCTAGCACTGTTTGGGCCCAGTCACCCTCGTCACCAGCCCAACCCACAAGCCCAGCCCAAGTTCAGTTTGTCATGATAGGATTGCCTGTTTTTGAGAAGCCAAGATAAATCTACCGATACAAAAATAAAGTTTGTTCTTTTTTTTTTTTTTTGTCTGAAACAAAATGAGCAATAGAGATTTGGTCCCATGTGGAATATAGGAATAGAGTTTTTTTTCCTTGAAACGTCTCTCATATAAAGTCACTGCTGATATTCTAAGGAATATCATTAGGAATATAAACAATAGCAAACAACTCAGTTTTACCCTCAAAACAATCTTGAAAAAGGTTGTACAAAACTAGCCTGAAAGATTTGTTAGTGCCTCTAGCATGCAATGCCATTCTAATAATGGATCATGCTCTTCAAACAAGATGCAGTAGATAAACAGTTAATTTCTCCGATTATGTCAAATATTGGGAGTGGTATGGTTAGGTGATTAATAAATAACTTTCCCCCTGGGTAATAAAAGCTCTGTGATAACTAATATATTAGATTCAATTAGTTATTTTTTGTTTGATGTAATTTGGTTGAATAAGAACAGCGAACAACACTTTGTCAGTTAGTATATGTGAAATAATTTTAAAAAATGTTGAGTGCCAAAAATGTTAAATTATATTTCTTTATTATGTTTTTTTTTTGTTGTTGTTGTTTTTAAACATATTTTAAAGATGTTATAGTCTCAGAAACTCATGTATACCTTTTTCTAAAATGCTCTCTTATAATGACCAGATAGTGTCCTCTCTCTGAAAATAAGATAGGTCTATGGCTTGTTATAGGAATGTTGATTCTTATTCCAAAATTTGAAGAATCCTGACAAAATTTGAAATCGAGAGTCATACTGTCTCAGGAGAATAAAAGACTACGGGTATAGGGTATAATATTGTAAACAAATACCATCTTCCATAGACTGCCTGACACATCCATGGGCAAAAAAGGACTGAAAACAGGATTTGCACCTCTATTGAGGCATTGAATCTGATTACAAAAAACACTGATCTAACTCCTTCCCTGAGATTAGGCAGTGATTAAAGTGTACAGAATCAGTATACCTTTGCAAAAGGCTTAACGGTAGCGTTATTCCTCAATCTATACTGTGTTCTCTTTCAAAAACAGAATTGGGAAGATTTGATTATTAATGTTTCCACAGTTGAATCCCCTGCGCACTCCTGTTAAGACAGACAATGTTTGTTCTATTCGAGCTGTTTAGGCACTAACAGGAGCCATGCAAAGGAGAATAATGGGAGGCAAGTGAGCAGCACATGTCTAATCTGTAGTGTTAAACACAACATTAACAAAGGAGTAACAACACAGCTGTGATAAGTCAATAATTTACGTCCCTAATAACCCCAACATCTTCGTGCGAATGACTGTGTGATTGGCTGGAGAGGTTAGATGCAGTGCTGGCAACGTGTGTGTGTGTGTGTGTGTTTCTAGAATGAGGGTGTCATGGGATGCTTTATCATGCATTGCAGGTCTGCGTCCTGATGTATTTGGGTCACGGTCTCTGGTGTCACCTCTTAACCATCCGCACTTGGCGCCTGACGCCCACAGAATGTCTAAGCGCAGTGTGACAGGCTGAGTTTGGTCACGCCTTCCCCGTGCATCTTGTAGAGAAGCTTGAACTCGCTGGGCAGCTGGTGGGTCTCCTGCCACTTGGTCGTGAACTTGGTCCCTTTCTTGTCGTAGTAATGGTAGGGCAGCTCTTTGCCGGTGTTGGGGTCCCAGCCGAAGGGCCAGAAGCCGTAGAGATGGATCTCATCGCACATGGCGGAGGCTAGAGTGTACATGAGGATTCCAGTGCTGAGCCGTTTGGGAGACAGGTTTTTAGTCTTCCAGTATCTGTGGGACAGATGACAATCGGTCCAAAATCAGAGATGAGCTCCAATGAAAAGCTTAGACTTCAGCATTTCATAAAAACATTTTGGGTGAAAGATAACACTGTGAGCAGAATACTATGATGAGAGTTGGAAATAAACTAAGTATATTTCCTCATCTAATGTACTTTAAGTGCATTTTTAGGTGCTGGCACATTAGGTGACTATTTCCATTTATACTTTTATGGCACCACATTTCAGAGAGAAATATTGTACTGTTTACTGCACTATGTTTATTTGACAGCTGGAGTTACTAGTTACTTTGTAGAATAAGCTTTAACATGCATCACATCAATTATGATGCATTGTTAGAGTGCAAAATAGCCAACAATATATGGAGCAGTTAGAGTTACAACATTAAAATACTTTGTACAAGTTAATACATCAGTGATTAAATATTCTGAAAGCAACCATTCTTCGCAATGACTTGCCTTTTTTAAAGTACATTTTACTGCTAATACATATATTTGAATTTGTTACATTTTCCATGCTATAATGCAGCAGACCTGCACTTTGTCCTTTAAAACCATTTGGTTTTGTTGTTTGTTTGTTTTCCTTTTTTTTTTTTTTTAAATCTTATTTAGTTTTTTGATCGTATTTATTTATTATCAATACCCCAAGGTGATCTTATCTTTTTTTCTGACCTGTCCACACTGTATTGCTTTTTTATTGTATGTGCCTTGCTGCAACACAAATTTCCTTCTGTGGGACAATAAATAAACTGAACTGAGCTGAACTGAATAATGCATGGTTGTTGATTTAGTGTTTTCCACCATGCTGTGTTTTGCTGCAGTTTAGACTCTGTCATGCCGCTCAGCAGTACAAAATAAATGATGCAATTAGTCGATGTAGAACACGCACATCCAAGTTGTGCAGGTGCAGGACAGAGAAACCATACAAAATGAAAAATAGAGCACACACACTAATGCTCCAAAAAAAAACTATTACATTAATGTTTTGGGCAAGGTTCAAGACCTTCCTCAAAAGGCAGTTATTCCATTAACGTTTTGGCATCCTTGCCTTTTGAAATAGACACGGTGCCAAAATAATAATCTAATAAACTTTTTAGGAGCATTTATGCAGTTTTTGGACTCTATTTTTAATTTTCTAGAAAACTAAACTAATGTTGTTATAACAATATTACAGCCCTCATTCTTACTTGTTCACATCCTGCATGATGTTGCCTGGCCAGGCCAGTTCAACCTTCAGCTGGCCCTTGTGCTCCACAAAGAAATCCACCAGGGTTCTTGTTACTGTGGCTGAAGTGTGGAGGAAGAAGGCGGGGATCCAAAGGATGGCTCCCTCCAGCTTCTTCAGGTTGAGGAAGAAGTTATTCCTGTCTTGAATCGTCAGCAAGTTATTGTAATACCTTTCCAAGATACTGGGGTTAAAGGTGGTCATGTTGGTCTTCCTGCCCACGTCTTTGGAGTAGATCTCTGTGGGGGCAAAGTTGCAGCGGAAGACAAAGTCTGCCTCGTCAATTTCAGAGCCACAATGGCTGCCAGTCAGGATACCACTGTTGCCCACCACGGCGCACACATTGTAATGCTTGTTGAGGATAGGAGAGGTGTCTGGGAGCAGGGACTTAAAGTTGTTGCTGATGGAGAAGACATACTTGTGGCTGGAGTAGTCAAAGTGCATCAGCTGGCCCACGCGTACACTGTTCTTGGTGAGGGAGAAGTTGTTGGCAATGTCAATGTAGTTAAAAATCTCTTTTCTGAAAGATAAAGAGGAAAATCCACCATAAATGCTTAAAAACAGCTATTGGTGACTTATCTTGCATTACTGGGTCCATTTTGTTTTTTGGTGGCAAATTTTCTCTTTGATAACTATCCAAATATAGGTGTGATGTCATGTTGAGATATTTCTAGTGCAGTTACAATAGAGTTAGAAATTCCTCAGCTATTTAAAACATCAGTTGTAGATGTCAGATTTTGGTGACAATACCTTAGAATTAAAGAGAAAGGGCTTCCTTTCTAGATTCACCATCTTGAACTGATGTTCAACAATCACACAGGGAGAAATCCATCATAGAAGAAGCCTCAGAGGGCCACAATTCAATGCAGCAACAAAATATGATGCATTTTAAAAAAGAGACTTGCCTTTTTCTTGCCTGTAAAATCTAACTCCTCTGCTTACCACACAATTGTTATTGCTTTCTCCACCTACACATGCAGCAAAACCCACAGCTGAATGCAACAAGTTCGGGCCCATTTTCTGAGGTTTGATAAAAGGCATTGTGGGAAATACAGGAAATCGCTAATTGAAGTGGTATAGGAGGCAGTTTGAGGGAAAGTGGGTACACCACAGAAGTGTTACGTTAAATTGCATTGCTGCTTTGCAAACTCCTCGAAAGCATTAAATATCACAGACTGGTAACAGTGTAGGAGAATTTGACAGCAAAATCTCCCTTTAAAGATTGAATACTACATGTGATATGCTTGTGATCCTTACAGGGAAATTCCTGCCTGCCTCCTCTCTCAGGAAAGTCAACCCTGTATATAGTGTCTTGCTCAAGGACACTTAAGTACATCAGATGTTTGTCAGTACAGGGAACTTGAAGCTGGGAAGTGCAGTCAAAGTATAGCAGCCTGTGTCCCAACTGCCCCTTTAGGCCTAAACCCTGTGGAAAGGCTGCATCTGCCATATCCTCAGGATGAGAGATATTCAGGGACACAAAACCTTTATAAAACTGTGAAACAAAATGGATAACAGCTAGAAGAGCATCATCTTACCTTTGCTGATAAAACGCTGTCCTGTTGAATTTCCATCTGGAGGGTTTCCCTTGCAGCTCTTCATTCAGGACATTCGTTAATGGGATGAAGGAGGGGTCCAGGAAATTCATGGCAAACTGAGACCTGAGAGACAACAGGGTTCTTACATAAAGTATGCTGAGCAACAAAAGTGATATGACATGTCAACATTTAGGTGATGCCAGCGCCCCAGACTACAAAGGCAATTAGCACCCTGGACAGCTCTCCTTGATTGGAAGGAAGCTAATGAAGATTGTCTATTCAACATGGGGCCGAATGAGAGGAAATCTCACGTTTCGATTTGATTTATGCGCACTAGGCCAGGCTCCTCTGTTGCAGCAAGGCGCACAGGCCGGATATGGTGCGTTTATATTTACACATAGCATCTAAAATCAACTAAAGGCGATACAATCACTGTTGAGCCTACTCACCGAAATCCTGCATGGAACATGATTCTCGGGCCTCCCATGTCATATTTAGACGAGGTGAAGAAGCTGTCCTTTCTCAGCGATACATAACTGATCAGCGACAATATGAAGAGAGCGACGCTTAGAATAACCAAACCCAGGGCGTTTGCGATGCGGACCATCTTGGGAGCGTTTTCATTCCCTACAGTTGGCCTATGTTGTCATCGCTAGGATGGGAAGGTCGCTGTCTGCAAAATAGAAACGAGTTGATGGTAGATTTCATAATTTTATGTTGTTTAAAATGGACGGCAAGAAGAGATGGTGATCGGCTGCATGGCGATGCCGCGTCTCCGTCCGCTCTCATCCCTGCCCAGCCCCTGGCTTCACACTCACACTGCAATTCCTCTCTCGGCAGCCAGTTTAATCAAGGAGATGGATCAGAAGTGTGTCAACGCACCCTGTCAGCAAACGCGTCCCCTCCCCCCTCCCAAACCCCCATACACTCCCATCAGCCCAGGCTTCTCTGCAAACCCACTACTCAACCCTCAGCATATAGGAGTGCTTGTCTAATAATAAAATGAATGGAATTAAAATCCATATCCATAATCCCTAATGCCACATGCAAAGTGAAGGCGTTTGAAGATTAAAAAAGCCAATGAAAAAATTAATATAACAACAAAAAAATGTCATATAAAAAGATTTTATTTGGAGGGACATTGCCCCACCACGTTTCATTTCAACATTTGTGACATTATGTTGATATACAACACACCATATATAGTATACACAAAACATAGATTTTTTGCTCTTTTTTCAACATGTTATGTACATTTTTTTTCACGTTTTGAAAATATTTTTTACAGTAAGCTATCTCGATTAACAATGTCCATTCACAATCACATAGTTCCATCAATGTCTCCATGCAAATACAGTCCTGTATATTCACGCTACAATCTCATGTTGCATTAAGATTGTGCAGGTATTACACAAATTTTCACAATATGCATCACCTTAAGTATAAAAACTGTTAGACTAAAAAAAATACTAAGGATATGCTAGTATGTTAACAGGTATTCAACAGTTGGTGTACCTATGACTGACATCTGGAAGAGAAATATTTCCCTTGTGCTTTAGTACGTTTCCAGGAATGTGTCAAGCTTGGACACAGACTGACACACAGAACATCTTAAAAAAAGACATTCAAATGTATTGCCATCAAGCTGCCAAAATATTGCAATTTTCAGCTTTGCATGATTACAATGAGGTTTTAAAAAGAATAAAGAGCAAACAGTAAACTGGATTAACACAGGCACTTGATGACCCAGACCTGCTGCCTAGCATCCTTATGGTGCATATGATATGATTAAGTAACAAGATTTTTTTTTCTTTTTCTGAAACATGGTGACCACGTTAGAACAGTTACAATTGAGAGGACAGTTGCACGTCCATCACTACAGACAGCCTCACTTCCTGCCCTTGTGGAAGGCAGAGGGGAAAAAGGCTCCTTCAGCATCGCTGCCTGGGGAGCCGCATGGGCTGTCATCTTCACAGCTCATGTCCTCACAGGAGTCCTCACTGTGAAACAGAAGAAAATCATTAACCATCCAGCCCTGTGAATACAGATAACTTCAAGAAAAATCCCCCTTCAGATATTCTTACAACTTGCACTGAATGCCATCAATCTGTATTGTTCAGTGCATTCCAGGAGTTATTTTTGTGTTGAAATATTCAAAATTACTATTTTCTGCACCCACTTTACTTCAATAAGTCTTCTTCTAATTCAGTTTCAAACTTCCTACATTCCCAAGAATAACTTTCACCCCTTACTCAAAATGGAGCATGCTGTGTGGCTGCATTCTATTCTGGTCTACTTCGGCTTCTGTTAAGCAGAGAAATTGTTGTCTCTGCCTCTATGATCGATTTTTTCCTGTACGACTGTTGCATGTTGTTGCAAAATGGTGAGTCTAGAATGAGGGCCTTGCGGTTTGATTTTGAGGGACTGACCCCAAAACCTGATGTTTACCATTGTTCTAGATACCTGAACATTTCCTGCCTTTGAAGTTGTAGCAAAAATATCTCAACCTGACATAGCATTGGCTATGTTTGGCTAGTTAACCATGGGAATAAGAAAATTACGATACAAGAAAATAAAATGGGCCCATAAATGCAATGCACTGTTAAAATAAACAATAAAATAAACATTGTTTAAGCAATTTAGGGAAGATTTTTGACTTAAAGGTTAATTAAAACATTCAGAGTGAAATCAAATGAGGCAATGACATAATCAGGGTTGGGATTTAATACCGTCCATTCAGCCAACTGCTGGCAAATTGTCAATATTTGGTAACATTTTTAGAGAGCCCAAATTCTGTTCTTGAAATGTAGATTTCTATTGAATTAGTGGAAGCAGCTAGTGAATTTTGTGAGTCGTGAACCATATGGCCTGCAAACTTAAAACTTAGTTTGCTTCTATGGGTGCAATGTCACTCAAGATCAGGGTATGATCATTCTGTCAGTGCTTCAATATCAGTGTTTTCAATCAGAAGTGCAGCATGAGGGAAATAGAAGTGGACTATTGACCTCTCGCTCTCATCCCAGCTCCCCTCTGGAATGGTGGGCAGGCCAGGTACGCTGTAGTGATTGGCCTGCAGATTCTGTGCTGTTCGCCTGGACACGATCCAAACAAGTTTTTTGTTGTCTGGTTTGTTACATTCGCTTGAGCAGTACTCGGTCATGCACTTGGCCACAAGCTCCCTCCAGTGGAGCAGCTCACTGTCACTGATCTGTGAAGAAAATAAACAGGAAAAACATCTGTGAGGTTGGTGAAGGAGAAGACAAATATAGTCTTGAGATATGCTGTCACCACTGTGTTAAGTGTGGTTTCCACAAACAGTATCTGCATATGGCCAGGCATGTGAGTGACACCATCATGTCATATAGTATAGTTTTGTCTATGCCTAACAGTTTAGAAAAATAAGCAAAGAAATTAGACAAATGCTGGAGATGGAGGAGTCAAGAAACCAAAAATGCTTTTAAGCGGCTTATATGTTAAGGAGATATTTTTAGCAGATTAGTGCAAGGGTGGAAGATTTACTCCAGCCAAATGCGGATAAATTTTGGCTGCGCCTGATAGATTTATCTGCTCTATGAGCCACTTTGACAGAGAACCAGCCATCATTAAGGGGTCCCACTCTACTCCAAAACCCGAGGGAAGGCTAAAATAATGAAAGTAAAATGGTGAACTTTGGACTCTGTCAACCACTGTATACAGTGAACTAAAAAGTTAGGTTTCTGCCCTGATAAGCATATATGCCTAACTATATGACGATAAGCTATGAGAAAGAAGACAGGTCATGATGGTTATTCTTCAAGAATACTAATGACAGTAACATGCATAATGAGGAACTAATTACATTGCTGCTCTATACCTTTAGGTGCCTTTGGAATTGCTGTACAATCTTCAACATGTTGATGGACCGAAGGGCTTTGAACTCCTGAGCAATGAGGGACAGTGCCAGCACTGATGGCTGTGGGGGAGAAAAACAACAGACTTATGAGACCTGGGTTCTAAAGTCATCGTTGCTATGCTGTGAAATTGTCGCCTGGGAACAATCCTTACTTTTGCCTTAGAGAAAACAAGGCGGCATAAGCAGGCTTTTAGCTGGGCTTCCAGTCTCCCAATGCTTGGGATCTCCTCCCTTAAAATATAGAGGGAATCCTCATGTGATCCTCCAGTATATTTCTTACAAAGCAGAATCTATTTGACCAACATTATGCAAACTTAGGTAATGCATCAGTATAACCATGTTTAAAAATTAGTGGATCAAACATATATGTTTGATTTTCTGGAAGGTAAATTTACCTTTCAACTGACAGGGATGTGAAGGCTGAGTGGTAGAGGTGTATAAAGGTTAAGGCTGTCACGGCTTTGGGCTCCAGGCTGAGCTTCTCTGAGATGATCTTCTCCATACGACAGAGGTCAGAGACGGTGAACTTGCTTTGGCTGATGCGAATGAGTTCATGGGTCGGTGAGATATTGCACTCTTCCTCAACCATTTTGGCTGCAATGTGGAGACAGCAGACTCCAATACAGGGCAAGTGTTTGGGCTGCACCTGTTAAGATACCACGGTAGTGATAAGCAGGTCAACATCCTATTAATCAGTGTCAAAAGTAGACATTGCTATCATGTTCTGTTATTGTTGGTGAAAGGAATATGATATTAAAAATCCAAATTTGTAAACTATGAATACACAAACGGGCTTAAGTTTTAACTGAAAATGAACATCATACATCTGGATGTTTTGTTAAACTCCCACCTTCATAACAGTGAGGAATCTGTCCAGAAGACTGACAGCTTGAACAAAAGTCTGGGTACTATAACCAAAGAAACTGGTCAGGCCCCACAGTTCCTCCACTTTGGCATCTCTGCATTTTGCTGATACTCCATTGTAATTCTGAAAGCACAAGAATAATGATTACTTAGAAAGCCCTGAAAATATACATTTTACCAAACCATATCTACTTGCTGCCAGCACAGACAGCCAAAAATGCAAAAGTAGGTCAGTGGACTACCTCTGTGGGAGCTGCTTCAATCATCTTCAGACCAGTTTCCCTGGGAAGAAAGTTGTACTGTAGCGCACAACACGACTTCAACTCTTGCAGAAGCAAGCTGTCAATAGTCTGAAGGTCCCTCATCCTGAAAAACAACATATTTTAACGGTTCTATGTTGAAGTCCAAGTGTAGGAAGTCCAAGTGTAAAACGGTTTTCTTAAGTTAGAGTGGGGGAGAAAAAGGGCATATAAGCTGTGTTGTCCCTTAAGCCACACCCACTGGGTGTGAAGTATCATGTGAAGTAACTCTCCCATAAATACCTACGTATCCCTGATAAAATCTGATCACGGCAAAAATTGTTAAATCAAGCACTGTGTATTAAACCAACTGATAAACATAGAGAAACTAGCGACAACAGAGTAATCAGTACTAACTGGAGACAAAATAAGTCACCATGAACTTTAGAAGTGATCAGAATCTGCTGAGCAAGAGAAACTAGGTCAACTTCGAACGAAACAGGGACACCATTTGACATTTCAGAAAAGGCCGTCTCGTTAAATTTACGCTGTTAAGTTTGTTCATCACTCAGAACAAAACTCAGAAGAACATATTGCTAGGTTAACAACAACCACAAATGACAAATGATTGGTAGTGTTGGTCATAAACACAAATACCGTTAGCAAGGTAGCTAGCTAGCTAGCTAGCTTGAAAGATGTGAAACCGTTTTCTTACCTTGCCCCAAAAGGCGACGGCGTATACGACGAGAATATATATATATACTCAGTTCTTCATATTTACAAAATGATCCCGTAGATGGATGGTAATATTGAAAATGAGTGCAATCTCTGTACCTGCTGCAGACAGCACAACAGAGGAGGGTCCGCCTTGACCCGCGGAGTAAACAAACAACCGCTATCCTATCTTCATACTACAATGACCATCATGCACCGCTGTAAACGTCACAAAAATAGTCTGGGGAAAAGCGGGGTTGCTGCTTAAACTTCCAATGACTACAACCGTTTAAATGTATTTGTATATTATATTCAAGGTTAGTGAAGTAACTCTATTTTATAAAACGGCACGTTCGTCAGATATAACTAGCTCCAAGATTTTAACTGTTCGACCGTATCCTGGGGACGAGAGATGCTGTTTCCATGGTGATGAAACTTTACGTATAACAGCATTGTGGTTTTCTGGCTAACTCTGGTGCCTTATTATTAGCTTCTTAGTTACTGATCTGACCAAAAATGTTTACGCCACCAGAGTTTCAGTCCTCTGGTTCTGCTAGTAATAGAGCAGCAACAGAAACATCAGGTAAGCTAAGTTAGTCTGAGGCGATTCTTTGCTAGTAAGTTCTTTTAGCGTCAGTAAACTAGCTGTTTACTACATGAGTGACAATATCAACAGTCCGTGCTCGTGTTGGATGTAGTCTGAAGATTGTTTTTCAGTTGTTCGTTGTTGTTTCATTGCATGGCCAAATCTCATTTGATTTAACAGAACTTAAGTTAACTTAGCTACTTAACGTTACAGAGACACGTGACACCTGCTTCCGTCATCTGAGATTCAGTCGTATGAACCTGGATGAGTTGAGGTAACTTGTCCAAACTCATTTTATACCATGTCAAAGTGGTCTAATGCAGCTAACTAACTCATGATTAGCCAGTGCTTTAATTCTTGTAACTACCAGTTACAAGAATGATATTCTCTCTTTGTACTAAAGTTCCATATTTATTTACAGTGTTGAGCTTGATAGACGCGCCAAAGAAACCAAGAGGCTTCAAGAAGGGGTGGAAAATGCAACCAAATTAGCCTTGAAGAACACTGGATGTGCATACAACATCACCAGCACGCTTCCACAAAGCTACCACACCCCCACTAGTGAGGGAAAACTGGGTCCTCCAGTAATACTAATTTAACATTAGGCAGATAAATTGAAAAAAGTAACAAAGCAAAATCACGTTAAGTTTATTGGTGCACCCTTTAGTCATAGTTACAGTATTAAAGAGCTTTACAGTGCCTACATGATGAAACAATAAATGAAAGCACCCCTTTAGCAAAGTATGTGTCACTAACTGTTTTTATAGACCATATATAGCATTTTAAACTGTTATTTTTGTAGATGGCTCACCTGGCATTCACACTTTCATTCAGCCTTCCACCAGCCTGTGATCCAGCCTCTCTCCTGTGGTCTGGATGACTTGAGTCTGGAGATGAACCGAAGGGATATCTGCTGTCCTGCAAAGAAGGATCTGGAAAATGCGACAGAGGAATGTTCTCAGCAGGTGTCTGACCTGCAAAAACAGCTCAATGAGGTTCATATTGTTTTTTGTTTTTGTTTTTTTGGTTTGTTTTTTCTTTTTTTCTCCAGGCCCATGTCTTGGTAGATTAAGCTGGGATGTGCTGATCATTGATGTCTTCTGAACAGGATACGTTTTCAGAGCAGTTTCTTGATCAACATGAGCAACAGAAGTTGAACTTAAAGCACATCATCATGAAGCTGCAGACCAAGCTACAGAGCATCCAGATGGAGAAGGACGTCCTGTCTGACCTCAGGTAGAGCCATGTTAAATTTTGTTCACATTTTATCCCAAGAAGAAAGACAAGAGAAAACACTTTCATCCACGCATCTTTTGATTTGAAGAATGAAGGACTCAAGGAAACATGCTGATCAGATGGAACAAATGCTGTGTTTGTTGGAAGAGCTCCAGATCACCAAGCGGTCTGGGGACCAGAGGCTGCAGGAAACAGAGGATGAGGCCATGATTCTCAGCAGGAAAGCAGAGGCAATGGAACAGACAATAAAAGAGATGTGCCCTACATTAGTGTCTCACGATAAACAATGTGGACACAACACCATTACTAGCCCTGATATCGCTGCCAGACCAAGGCAGCTGCCTCTGGGTGACTTGGCTGTAAAGACAGTGGACGATCTCAACAAAACAGACAAGCCACAACAGAGGCTTTCATTGGTAAGCAACAGAAATCACTGGATGATGTTCAGTGCAGTTCAGACCTGTCAGTGTTTTTCACACTGTGAAACATCTTAAACTATGGGGCAAAAGGTCTGATGTTCTTCCCCTTTTTTTTTTACACCAGGCAGGGGAACAGCTGGGGAGTGAAGAATTCCAAGGGAAACCAGAATTAATGTTAAAGAGGCAAAAAGACAGGTAAATCACAAGTTTTACACTTTGCTAAGTAAGTAATGGTTAATTGTATTGCTCAAGGACAATTCAAAAGCAGTGGAAATGGCCTGATGTAGTGCTGTTCCTGCTGTAATCCACCAGTAAAGAAGTGTTTGCTAACCATTAGTGGTGATCCTAGTGTTACAGGCAGGTCATGAACCAAATGCTTTTGTCCACAGATTACATTTGCAAATTGACTTAAAATTTAATCAGCTATTTTAAAGCAAAATTGACCTTTGGTAGAATGTTGGGTTGTATAGATACTGGACGTAATGTGAGTCCACATGGTGGTGAAATATCCTCAATAGAATACTGTATTTGTACTTCTCCATTCACTTCCATAGTGCGGCAAAATAGGTCCCAAAATAATATTTTTAGCATGTGAATGAACACCAACAAAGTGTATTATGCCAATTTAAAAAGAAGTCACAGTACCAATTTTTAGTAAATTAAGCAGCTCTTTCCTTTTTATTTTCCTATTTGAATTGAAAAGTAGACCGGGCAGGTAACGTCTGCAGAAAACTTATTAACTGTAACCTTGCATGAGGAACAAATGACCTGAGAAATAATTGTAATTGCATTAGATTTAAAAAAGGATACTGGGTCTTGTTCTTTTTATTGTTTTATTTTATTTTTTTATTTATTTTGTATGTTGCTGTCTCAATGGTCAAGCCAATTTAAAAACACTAAGTAAACAGTATGGCTTTTATAATATATCATCCTCTGCCTCTCTCTGGTCCTTTCTGTCTCTACTCCACTGTTTGCTATGAAAGAATTTTTTTTTCTTCGCTGGCCAACAGATTTCTTGGACTATTGCCAAATAATTACATTCACTTAAATCCAGGGGTCACTGCTAAAGGCTTTGCACGTTGGCACAAGGCAAGCAACAGTCCTCTAGACAGTACATTTCTGTCCCACAGAATAAAAGGGCTCATTGCCAGTCATGACCAAGAGGGGGCGACATTGACCGATAAATCCAGCTTCTCCCAAAGCAATAATTCCATTTTATGTGCCAAGCTGGAGCTACTACAGTAAGTGTTCAGAAACAATATTCCTCTCCTGTATTTACAGCTACCACAGAAACAAAGTAATTCCAATGGGCATTCTGTTTAGATGTATTTTTCAGTCATCAGTCATGCCGATTTATATCTAAAAGAATCAGCAATCTGTTTCCAGTTAGTCATCAGAAAATGTTGAATTTCTTAATTAATGTCTGTATATGTATCAAGAAATATAATTCCAACTGAAATATTTTTGGCTAGAAAACATGCAGAGAGACAGGCGTCATTGCACCAGCGTCAGGTCAACAAACTGGAGTCATCCTTATCCATCCATAAGAATAAGGTAAGGATAAATGCATAGTGTTATTATAAGCATGGAAGGAACCTACCTTTTTTGGGCAACAAAGTCTGGTAAATCCTAATATTATTCAACCATTGTCACAACGATACCACCCAAATAGAGCAGAGTAAAGTGATGGGTTGTTTCTGCAATAGTGGCCTAGAGTGTAGACAAACCTGCCAGCCACCACCTAAATTTAATTCCTGCACTCATTCATAGTTATTCATTGATTTCAAAATATCATGAAAGAGGAAAACCAAATTTTAGTGACTGCTGTCTTGCCATGAAATCGCACAGATATTTTTCTGATTTCTCTCAAGACATTTTGATTGTCATGTTTGCTTTGGTTGCAAACCTGTTTTGTGGTGTTGCAGGTTTTTTGTCTGGAGCAGCAACTCACCGAGGCCCAATCCCAGGTGGAGGAGTCCCAGAAGGGGAGAGACCGATCCCTGCAACAGGCAGAGGATCTTGAGTCCCAGCTCGGCCTGCTTACAGTAAGGCGGCCAAACATCACATGGAACCAGAATCTTGTCACTGTTTCTTGCCATATGCAATGATATGCAGACCACGCTATGAATTTGAGCTATGATCTCTCATTCAGAGTTCCTACCATGAATGTAATCACACAGGCTGTTGCACAGACATGGATTAAGCGCTCATCTGAATTTATGTTTCATTACAACATTTAAACTTTGCAACTGATGTGTCACATTTTACAAACATTCTATTACTCAGTCGACTTATGTAACAATCATTGTTTATGTGGTCAATCATAGACGTAAAACCTGATGTGGTGTTTTGACTGGCATTATCCTCTTATTAGTTGGAGATGTGTCAGGCTCGCGAGTATCTGGCCCAGGAGAGGGAGGAGAAGAAGCAGCTGGAGGATCGCATCGCCGGCCTGAACATCACTGTGGAGGTGCTACGTAAAGAGCAGGAGGAGCGTAACCTGGCACTCCAACAGATGGACACACTGATGAGAACAGTTAAAGAGGACTGCCAGGCTCAGATAGAGGCTATGGTAAGGGGATAGGTTACACTGGTACAGACACTAAACTGTCACAGGTCTTTGTATTGCTTTTTAAACCTTTTCATTTTACATTTGTAAGTGTGTTGACATAGTGAGGTGTGACATTACACACATACATAAAAGGCCAAACAATTTCTTGATCTGGTATTTATATGTATGCAATCTGCAGGGTTTTTATTGAACTGAGGGGAAAATATGACCTCTCGACACTCCACAGCTGAGGGTTTTGCATTAGCAGAGCAATAATAGTCCTAAAATGCTTAGCTATTCAAAGTAATTGCAAGTGTTATTATTCACATAATACATTTTAGCTATTAGATCTGCACATCTTGGTCATATCCACAGCAATGTGTGAGATCAGAAGTCCTGTCCAGTTAGTGCACTTTGTCCCTTCGCAGCCCAGTGCCCTTGCAGACTTGAGGTAATGATGCAAAGCATCACAGTTTGTCATGGTATGACAAAGCGTACTACGTCACAGTATGTCAGACCGAAGTCTGCAAAGGCTGACTCTGCTAGTCTGGAGCACTGACATTTGGATCCAGCTAATGACAAAGGTCTTTCCTCCTTTGGCAAGTATTGCTGAATTGCCCTTTAGCAAGGCCATTCAACTTAACGTGTGGCTAGGTGTAGCAAAAAAGTAGCATCCATTCTCTGCCAGGATAATCAAACTGCGCAAGTACAGTTTGGTTTTGTGCATTTAAATACAATCAGCCCACTGAGCCTACTGTTTTGTCCTCCAGAGGTGTGGTGAACGGCAGCAGTGGGAGCTTCAGGAGGAGGTAAATTCCCTGAGAGAGCAGCTGCAGGCAGCCAGGGAGCAACTCCACAGAGCTCAGGAGGGGGAGGCCCAGCTGCAGGCCCTGCTGGAGCAGAGGGCCCAGGAGGGAAAGAAGACCCAGGTACTGTTGCAGGGGAAGGAGGAGGAGCTACACCTCAGGCAACAAGAGGCCCAGCAGGTAACAGATCACTGGTGCCGTAGATAAGAGACAAAAGATTATCCTGGAACCATCTGCCCTTTTGACTTTTCTTTTCAAATTGAATTCAAATTGAAGTAATATTTTTCCAGGTCTTTGCCAGGTTGGAGGAGGCCCAGGCACAGTGCCAGGCCATGCGGGCAGAAGCAGAGATGCTCAGGCTGAAGCTGGATGACAGAGAGAGAATGGTGGAGATCCTGAGGTTGGAGATGGAGAGCAGCGACCAGCTGACAGTGCAGCATGGCCGCACCATCGACAGCCTCCACCAGGAGAAGAGCCACCTCAGCAACCAGCTAAACCAGCACAAGCTGGAGATTCAGCAGCTCAGGGCAAGGGACATTTATTTCATCCATTGGCCACACTTACCAACCACTTTTATTATTTTACTACGGGGATGCACCAATAGGTTGGCAGACTATCGTACTGGACGATATCAGCTTTAAAAAACAATATAGGTATTGGTTCAGTTTTATCTGAATATAGATATTTGACCGATAGTAGAATTTTCACAGTTACTTTGAGACAGTGTAGACAAGCCTTTTCCCCTCAGCTGTTCTAATCTACGCATTACATATTGAAGAATCACTGACATCACTATCGTCACTAACCTCCCTCTCTTTCTCTCCTGTGCCCTGGGCTGATCAGGCTGAGTTGGAGCGGCATGAGTCAAACCTGGCAGCTTTAGAGCAGGAGAGGCACAAGCTGCAGGCCTCTGTAGCCGAGCAGAGACACTGTGTCCAGGAGGTGACCCTGGAGAAACAGGAGCTCACCACCCAGCTAGAGGAGCAGCAAATGCAGCTGCTCACCCTCACCAGTACGTTGAACTTTACTGTATATATATCCATAAGGTATGATCTGAAATCAAACAACTGACATGGTTTCTGGGACTTTCATCCTCTCTCAGCAGTGGAATACTGTAGCCAGCCCTTTCATTAAACAGATATGAGCTCACTACAGTGCTGTTCTTAGAAAGAGGCCAGATCTCTCATGTTTTTTTGCCAAATACAATGATCTCCTTGCTCTACTGTGTTAAGAAAACAAAGAACCATGTTTGGTATGTTTTCACTGTCAACCAAGCTCTGTTGTTTGCATTTGTGTTTGAACGTGTATGTGTTTATTTTATGTGCGCTCCTCTCTGCGGATGTAATGTGTGTCTGTCTTTAGATGAGCACCAGGAGCTGCAAAGGCTCCACAGCACTAAGAATGAGGAGCATGAGGGCGTGGTGCTGAAGCTGCGGAGCCAGCTGAAGAACACTCATGCAGAGCTGGACCAGGCCAGGAGCACCCTTAGGACCCTAGAAGGAGCGGACGGACATGGTCAGACACACAAACACACATCACCATTTATCCTGCCGACCCGCTTAATTAAAAATCTAATTTTCAAGGAAAACATCTGTTGGATGTGGAGCAGAGGCATCTGTTGTGTATCAGATAAGCCTTTTCATTTATTTCCTGTCAGTATTTTGGTTTTGATGGGCTGATTACACTGACAGATAACGGTGAATTACTCTGGAAAATAATGAAATCTGTGAAAGAGGGAATTCCAGCAACACTTCCAGTGCAGAGAACAAAGATGTATTAGTGAAAAATAATGAGAACTTTATGAAATTGCATTTCCTTTATATCCTCCTCTGCTGTGTTCCAATTTGAGGGACTTGATCTGGGCCATGTAACTGTAAGAACTTGTCCTTGATACAAAGTCCAAGATGATAGCACCGTTTGATTTATGTTCTGTGA
>OMKZ01015765.1:0-12774 GCA_900302535.1 Neoniphon sammara | reverse complement strand
TACCCAAATTAAGCTGCATACATGGAGGCTAGCTCGATGTTGAAGCTTGGTGCTCTCTCTGAAAACATTCCATATTCTTCCATTTTCTTCCCTCTGAACCCCAGTCTTCCTCTATAAGATGTATGCAGTGTTTAAGAATGGCTTTAAAGAATCAGCTGCTATTCCCGGCTCTGCTCTCCCCCTGTGGGCCCGGGGAGGAATCGAGCTGGTAATGGATAAGCCCCAATGGCTAACCCATCTGACATGAACTTTTGGGAGCAAGGAAAACAAATAATTGAGCCCCTGTTGGCCCCGGTCAGCCCTGCCAGAGTGAATATGTATTGGCTTCCATGCACGCACTCCCTAATGTGGTCTGCTGTCATCTTCTGAGTGGGGTTTATTTACAGCCCGGTTCCTTGGCTTGGCTGAGGATCATTTGAGAGCGATGATATTTTAGCGGCCTGAGAGGAATAGCAAAACGGAGATGCAGAATAAATGTGTCACAATTTTTTTTTTATTTACTTTTTTTTTTTTTTTTGCAGCCTGACTTGCAGGGTTTTAAATGCATGATTCAAATTATGGATCAGTCACCATATAATTGCTGCATTTGAGTTTTTTATTGCACTAGAAAGGCCTCTATATTGTCTAAGCTGTATGTAATTTAGCTTTCAATGCTACTGTGTATTAAATTAGTCAAAATTGTAAATAACAGCATTTTATCTGCACAAACCTATTTGGCTAATGCAGTTCCTAATTAGACCAGTCTAACCCAGGAACTGGAGAGTATTTTGCTCTGTGTAGCCAAGCAATGGTCCTCCTCCCAGAAGTGTTTGTGACTCTGGTCTAATCCCCTAATGTACTGAACACTAAGCAAACACAGAGAGGTGCGCTAGTGGTGTTTGTGAATATAGGCCTTGATGTGAAATACTTGCCGAGGTAATTGATCAGAGCCCATTTGGATGCATTAACGTTTTCCGCCGAGAGTAATTCAAAGCAGGTACGCATTGTTCTGGAGCGAGCGATCAAATCACAGCATGACTCAACTGCAGCACTTGACTGGATTCCAACAATGAAAAGGAGGTTTTGTACTTGAATTCTTCCTTAATATGGACTGTGAATACTTGGAAGTTTTTCAGGATGAGGCATGTTAAACTCTTTGTGAAACCAACTATAGAGAAGCTGGCAGGTTTGCAGAACACATAACTCAGTTCAAATATGCTATCAAGGTAGTGTGACCATTTTTCTTTATATATGATGGTATATCAATAAGTGAGAATTTGGTTAAAAAAAAAAGAAAATGTCTGTAAAACACAATGTTATAGCCATTAAAATGATATTCTGTGATACTCACTTCACAAACAGTACGGCCTGTACTGTAACCTCTTCCTTGGATTTTCTGCTGATAGATTTTATGTTTCTGCAGGTATGAAACTTGTTTGTCTGTACAGCCATGGTGGCTATCACTGCTCATGCTAGCTACCCAGCTCTTCTTCTACTGATGCCAGAGAAATGCTATTTGTTGTGATAGAAGTGTAAAATGCATCACTTCCTGTGTGCCAGAGGATTTTTAACAGGAAAGACGTAGAGAACACAGGGTGTTTAGAATAGCAAGCATAAATGTTAAAGCTTTTAGGAACTGGGTATAGGCTGAATTACTATTGTATCATATCAATCAGTGACAGAGTAACAAAATGGTAATTTATTTTTTTTGAAAATGTCATACACTGTTATGGAATGAAAATGCATCTCTTCTGAAATGTTAATGATAATATCATGTCTGCTCTCTCTCTGCCTCACAGGAACCTTGCATCAAACTCCCTGGAGCACATCAGCTGGAAGGTGTTCCACTTTCTACCTCTGCTCAACCTGTGAGTCACACTGAAATCACGATGAGAATACCTCCATTACCAGTCACATAACATGTACGAGTATGAGCATGTCAGAAATTTGTCACGGTGACACGGTGCTGTGACGTGACAACAAGTTACTATAAAGGACAAGGTGGCATAGTACTAAATGGTGCAGGAGCAGATAGGAACTCACAGCAAGTGCAAACAAGACGCTCCGAGATTACATCTTAGCAGTAGACTACACACATAAAGCACTACAATGCAAAGAATCAATACTCATAAAGGCCTTCTGTGAAAGAGGAGTGGAGCTCTGCATTGGTACAGTTGTTCTACAGAAACACTCATGAACACAGTGAGACTGTAAGTCATGTCCGAACAGAAATATTAAATTGTTTTGTTCAGTAACTAGGCTTAAATAATGTGGATTTCATGTCAAAGGAGAGGTAAGTGTCTAAACTGTGATTTTTCTTTTTTTTATATTCATGTTTTTCTGATCGTGACACAGCTAGTACATTTTTTGGCCTCAGAGTAATAGCAGATTGGAATTTATCTAGGGAGCTGCTCTGGAGGCAGAAATAATCTCACTGGTTGAGTTAACTTTTAGTGGGCAAAGCCAAACAACCAGTTTTATTTTATTTTATTTTATTTTATTTTATTTTATTTTATTTTATTTTCGAGTTCCAGTGAGCTAACTAAACGTGAGTGGCATTAGAAGAACTCTGTTCAGGATAAAAATAAAAACACAAATGGTGATTATTTTCTTCTCATTCATGACTATGGCAGTCATCATCTCAATTTTGTGTCAAAGGATGTCCATGCCCATACAGGATGCCCATGTTTGTTTATCATTTGTTCTAAATTTAGATTTTCCAACAAAACGGCATGTAAATGTAATGTTTAGCAGCTAACTTGGAAGTCTTGGATGTCGGCTCTCCCACCAGCATGCAAATTAGCCAGAAAAACTGGGGTTCTTTGACTCCGCCCATTTAAGTTCAGTTCAACCAATGACATTATTTCTGCCTCCAAAGCACTAGAACTCCAAGAAGTAAAAGTCCAATCTGCCAAAAATTAGTAAGCATACAGATTTTGTGTTAACAGTACAGACCTCTCTGTGTAATGGCTGCTTCACATTTGTGATGCATCATCATCACCAGAGTCTTAACAGCCGTGTTTGTCTGCCAAGCTTTACACACTGCCTCTGCCCCAAAGTAGTCTGGTACTTTAACAATGAGGGGAATCAATTTTTTTTTTTTTCATTTTTACCTCACTCTCTGTTGTGTGTTCTGTGTTGTTAGATGGTCCATCAGTTCTGTTTTCTGGATGGTTGACTAGATGTCAAGGTCTGAGTCAGTGCAGCAGCTTCACTTAAACAGCTAGGCCTCTCCTGGATGGCTTTTTATTAAGGATAATTCTAGTTATTTTCAACCTGAGCCTTATATTCCTAGGTTTTTGCCATTGTGATGATTGATTGTGCTTTTTCGCTTTTTGGTTCAGCTGTTGGAAATTGTTTTGGGCCTCTGAGTGTGTATTGGGAAATGCAGCCACATAAAACCCTTCAGTAAGAGACCAAATTTTAAAGACAATAAATCATCCTGAAGGAACAAACTAGGAAAATAAGGCCCATGTAATAAATAACCTAAATTATACTTTAAGAGTTTAGGAAAATTAGCCTGGAAATGAAACTTGCCTAAGTGACTTGTGTCAACATCAAATATGGTGGTTGGAGCTCAGAGGTTTTCGGGGTTTGCTAAACTGGCTCCTGGTCTGGATGTTTCTTTTAGATTAAAATAGAAACATGACATATTTGCATATAATGAAAAACAGACATGAAGTGATAGCAAGTAAAAGAAAATACAAAAGATGCAAGAGTGCAAGTGAGGGTGAAGTTCAGCAGGCCTGTCCATAGTTCCTCACCTACAGTGTTTAAAACATTATACAACAATATTGACAGCATTTACACACAGCAGGTGATAGAGGTGTACACATAGTCTATATTGTTCCGCAAAAAAGAAAGACCACCAAGGATCGAGTCCTGCAGCTGAAACCCCATTAAGCTATATTGACAAACAAGAGGCTATACTTACAACTTGGTACAGGATCACAAGCCAGAGTCAACAGTACAAGATTGAGTCACAAACCTCAAGCCCTTGTTGCATAACAGTTGGTGACTAAATATTAACTATACATCACTTTACTTTAAGTGGAACATTCACAATCAAAGCATTAACAAAAGATTTGAGTGACAGAAGGCCAAAATACAGGATTGGAAACCTTATTTTTAATAATTTATTTTAGCTTTTCACCTGTGTGTTTAGCGATTTAGCTAGCCAACTGGTGTTGTAATTACACAGTAATGCTGTGTTAGTAAATATGCAAAATACTCATTATTGTGTACTTACAAGGAGGCAGCCACACAATATAAATATAAAGTGTGCAGACATTTATCAAACTTCTATCATAAATATCATATTGGCTATTATGTGATATTTTGTAAGTAAACATGGATACACTGGGCTTCAAAATGTTTCCACATTGTGCACAGAGTAGGGCCTACGCAAAACTACCCCCGGATTCATAGCACGTGCATACTAGCCAGTTTTGTTCTTAACACCGTGCATAGTGAATCAGAATCATTCTAAATTTAAAGGCGCGTGCCTGCAATCGGAAACTAGCCTACTACCACGCCCCCATGAGGGAAGCTCTTTTGGAGAGGTGTAGCAGTGGACCTGTCAGGCCGTTGACAAGTCACCTGTGGCGCACCACCACATCGACACATCAGCAACATAATAAAATGTAGGTCAGTGCGCACTATGGAACGGATCTAAATAAATCTCTATCGCTGCGCCAGGTACGCATCGTTTTCATTTTTCTGTCCACAACAGGCCGTGATGTACTGAAAACAGCCCGTCGGCCACCTCTGAGCTGTCAGGCTATGAGGAACAGCGGGCTGCTGATTGACTAGTGGGTTACATCAGGCATATATCTGATGGGGGAAATTAAAAGTGTCACATTCCGATATTGAAATTCCAATATATAGGTTAATGTCGGCTAAAAGTGGTAACAGGAAAACTTTAATATTAATTTATGATTAAATAATTTATGATTTATGGATGATAACGTCTAAATAAATTATGTATTTCACAATTTCACATTTTTAATTAGTATATATTAAGGTTTACTCAAATCAAAATGTTTACATCAAATACATTTTGACTTTATAAAGACCATGGGACGTTTATGATTTGCGTGTATGCCTGGTCTGGGGCAGTTCTACATTTGTTCGCAGAGTAAGAGCAAATTCAGGTAAGAATACAGGCTATTGATTAATGCCGCATTTTTGCTTATGTTAGTACAGATTTTAGCATATAGCTACGCACTGTTTGTGAATGAGGCCCACTTTTTTTTTTTTATAAACCAAGTACTTACATGTTGCTTCATCCTTGTTATTGCATTATGTCTTAGGAAGATTTTCATTGCTTACACTTGTTACAATATTTTTCTAACAAATAATAAAGGCCACAGGTAGGCTAAATACACTTGGATAAAAGAGCCACACTATTTCCCATGCAAACTGACTGACAGTGTTTGACAGCTAAACAGGCTTTTCAAGGTGTTTTGAAACTGGTTTACAAGGCTTGTAACATTTAAAAAATAGAAGTATGGTTGAAAATATACAAGAGAGAGTCAAGGTATGAATAGTGTAGTGTTTCATGTTCTATTTTCAAGTAAAATTCTTTGAAAAATGTTATGAAAATACATTCTTTCCTAACTGAAAAGCTCATAAGGGAGAATGTGTGTGTGAAGGCAGAAGAATCAGGCAGTTGCCTCAATTACACACCGTGTGAAAATTATGCAGGCAATTGAAAGGATAATAGAGAAGGTGGTGGGTACGGAGGCTTAAGGATATCTATCTCTACATCTGAAATGATTCACATAGTGTGTTTGCTGTGTAATTATTGAAGTATTTCTGTGAAATGCACAGAGAAACAAAACAAAACAAAAACTCTTTAATTTTGCTGTTTTGACCATATTTTGGGACAAATACCATCTTTGTTTCTTTACTCTTTCTTTTATGTCTTTCTTGGCTTAGTGTCATCTTACCTCATTATTTTCTCTGTAGAAGTTGTATCTTACACTGTAAATGTGTACATGTCCTGGTTGAAGCTCCTGCCTTTACAGTGGAAAGGAATCAAATGGGATTTAAACAGAATTGGTGACCAAAGATGTTTTTGCTCCCTCTCTTTTTTTTCCTTCTCAGGGTTTTGAGGGACAACCCTCTCATTTGTTCATGTGACATCCACTGGCTCCAGCAGTGGCAGCGAAATGAACGTGGTGACCTGGAAAACCAAGTCTTGTATTGCCAGTCCAACAACCAGGAAATACCACTGAACTCCTTAGTGATGGATAATTGCAGTGAGTTTGGCTTTCATTTTTCCATTTGAATTTCTTTTGGCACACGTATGTAAAATTAGGCAATTTTTGTTACCAGTAATGAATAATTATAATAAGATGTGCAATATTTTTTATTGCTCTGAGTGGCTCTCAGCCACGATTTTTGGGAGTCCTAAGATGATTTCTGGAATGTGAAAGATGAAAATATTTCCAATTGGCTAATTTATTATCACTTTTTTAATCTTTGTGGTAAATCTCTTCTTCTTGTGGAATAATGAGTATTTGAAACAGCTTCTTCCAAGAATTAATCTAGTAAAACTGCCTGAAAAGGGAAAATGAAAATCACCTGTTGAGCTCACTATTCTGCACATTAATGCCTACAGTATGCAGCTGAGAAGGCTGGGAACCACTGATCTAACACTTCTGCAATACTGGCAAATTAATTAGTATACTTCATCATTTTGAAGGTGTTTCCTGTTGGAAGGAAAGCATGTGAATCGATTTCTGAAGTGTTGTCCATTTGAATTCCTCAGAAAACCACTTAGTGTATCCACACACTAAGCTGTGCCATCACATAAATGATCTGCTTACTCACTCTGTGCCCTCTGCTCTGCTCAGGTCTGCCTGAGGTGACTATTCTCCCTTCCAACAACAAGATCCAGGAAGGAGGCAACCTGACGTTTGAGTGTCATGTGACAGGAAGTCCCACTCCGACAGTGAGGTGGAGAACTGAGCAGCTGCACTCTCGATACAACGTGCAGGTAGTGGAGGATATTTAGTTTTGTTAATATTCAGGGGCAGCAGTGAAGGCATCATTTGCCAATTTGAAAATTCAAAAAGTACACAATTATCAAGTTCTTAAATACATTTCATTCCCAAATTTAACACATTTAGGAAAGCAGAGAGATGATAGCTAAGTTATCAACTCATTTTAGTCATGCAGCAAGAGACAATTTAGTCACCTCACTCCAGTTGTTTTGAGGTAATGTTGTGTGATAATGCCACAAGTCGCAAGTTTGCATTTGAACCCAGTTAAATTATTTAATTCCCAGCCATTTTCCCACTTGTTAAATGAAAAAAATAACATTGTAGAATAGGTGACTGGTTAAGGTGAGTTCTTTATGGATAGGATGTCCATTTACAATATAAGTGAATTTTAAGACAGATACAGCTGTAAAATAAAATTTAGGTTATCTTTGGAGTATCTTGGAAACTAAGTTAAGTTATTATTAAACTATTACATATTTCATGCTAATACTTAAGTGCTCACAGCGTGCATCAAACACTTGCTGTGGCAATCCATTTGACCTGCATTTCATCCCTCTATCCTGTAAAGATCTCAGTCATCCACACATAGTTACAACTTGGCTGTATACTAACCGGCTCTGCTCCCTGTGTGCCCTGCTGGCTGCTTAAGGAGAGAATCTGGGACTCCACATTAGAGCTCGTCCTTCACCTCAGCGAGGTTTCCTCCAATGACAACCTCCACAATCTGACCTGCGAGGCCGAGAACCAAGCTGGGCCCGGGTGGGAGATGGTGCAGTTGGACATAGAGTGTAAGTGCCTGCGAAATAAAACCGCAGTCTTGAAAGCTCACAGGCTCAATGCAAGTTGTCGGGCTTAATGGAGGTTAGGGCAAGAGCACACTGGGTCCATTTTTCTTGTGCAGGCAGGGTGGACAGCCAGAGAAAAGAAAATGTTCTGCACCGAGTTCTCATAAATGCCCCTTAGCTAAATAAGTGTATGTTCCCGCCAAGCTTCTAATGGAGCTTTCTGTCAGCTGCCACTCATTCTGGCAACTGGCAGGAAAGTGTTACAATAATATGTGAGAAGTGCTGTAGGTAGGCTTTGTCATTTAATGCAGGGTTACAATAAGAGGACAGAGCAAAGTAACCTCACCTCACCTTGCTCTTGAAGAACTTCTTCACCTCACGTACACTGTACCTCTGATCACGGCTGCAGCTTGACTCGGGAGACTTATTGTTGTTTTCGACTTTCAGATGCATTAGTGCGTCTGAAAGTTCAACAGCACCGAGGAATGACAGCACCCAGTGGCCCCACAGAAAACAGTGCTGAATGCATTAGTGATACATTACTGAAAATATTGCCCAAACAATATCATATATCACCAACTCAGTGACACTCATTAGGAAATAAAGCCCAAAAAGAGTGGGGGCGCCAATCAGCTGTTGCCAAATGCATGAGCACCGAGGGACAGATAATGAACATCAGGAAAATGGGGCTGATAACCGTGCTAAGATCTGATTTGAGCCTGTGCTAATGGACTTTTCCCTCCTACTCCGGAAAACCGCTTCATCCGTAGTGATTGGCAGTCAGTAAATGCGTTAGTGCAGCTAATCTATCAACATCAGCCCCCCTGGTGGACAGACACTCGTTAACCGCCAGCCCTTTAATTACTCTTAATTACCTCCCAGAACAGTGGGTGTTTACAGCAGAGTGCCTCTCTGTGCCATTGATTCACAGGACTGGTGTGGCTTCCCTTTCAAAAAAAAAAAAAAAAAAAATGAGTGAAAACGTGCTTTTCTAAATTATGCTCTCCGGAATATTACTCACCACTTCAAACTGAAAGGTTAAATTCAGAATGGCAGAGCTTTATTCCAAAGAATAATGTATCCATTGAGACACGTGGACACATCATCACCAATGTTACTACTTTGTAAGCAAAGGTGAGTTAACTATGAACTACTGTACTTCCTCACAGCTAAAGTTTGCCTTTGATGCCAGCAATCATTTTGTGCAATAGTGGCATTTTTCCAATGGTGGTGATTGTCTACTTTTGAATGGAGTCTGAAAACTGAGAGGCTCATAAAAAATAGTTCCAAGTCTCCCTTTAACCCCTCCAATAATGCAGCTCGTGTACGATTAGTTGAAGTTGCTAGTGTATGATTAATTAAAAGTGATAGGTAGTGATAATATTCTCTCAGTGCAACAGACCCAATTGAAGATTGTGAGAACTGTGAGGAGCAAAGAGACAAATGCCTCAGTATCCTCTTAGCGCAGCACTTTCTGAGGCAGGGTCACGGGTTAAGAGCAGCAGAATGGCCGGTGCAGAGTGAGGGGTCTCTGCACATCAGCACCATCTTCGATCTAAACGAGGCCATTTCCTGTATCTTCATGTCCAGTGGTGCTTCCAGGTAGCTCTTGTGGTCAGGGGCCCGAACGAGGACCAAGATTCATTATTCATTGCAGGTCAGCGCAGGTTTGCAGTACAGATGGAGAACATTGATTTATGGAAACTTAAAGGGAACCTATAGGGCGCTTGACCAGCCAGTGACTTTATGTTATACATGGTCAAGGTGCGCATTCAGCATAAAAGCGTGGTGTACAGACTGATGATTTCAGATAAGCTCTTTCCATAATCATGGTTTTAAACATATTGGCAATTACATCATACTGCCTCACTCATCTCTTTATTTTCCAAGTTGGCTTTACAGTTTAGAAAAAGAAATCCTGTTTAACCCTATTTCATTTGGCATTTTTACTACTTCAGTATAATTTTTATTCACATCCACACTGCCCTACACATTCATACCTGGAAGTTGCCCAATACAGCCTCAGTTATCTACTGCTGTGCACTGAGCAGCTCGAGCCAGGAGCAGATAAGTGCCTTGCACAAGAGCTTCTCAGTTTTAGTTGTCAAAACAGCAGAGAGAGCTACTCTTCACCTCCCCCACACAGATTCACAGGTATTGCAGGGCTTTGAACAGACATCCTTCTGTTCACAAGACTACTTTTCCAATCCTCAGCCTCCTTCTGCACCTTAAAGGATTTTTTTTAGTGCAATCCATCCAGCCAGATAGTTTCTGTGTGATTTCGCAAGGTTTCCAGTCTGTCTCCCTTCACCCCAATACAGTGGGACTGAATATGTTTTGTTTTGTGAGGCTCAAGCATCAAAAATTTACATGGAAAAACACAAAACTCTGTATTGCAGTGTATTGAGATGTATAGACTGGGGCAAGTAAAATATCTTTTTTTCTTTTCTTTTCTTTTCTTTTTTTTTTTTTGTATTTTGGGTGAAGTGTTCCCTTAACCTTTAATTCTACCATCCCTCAACAGTTCCGGTCAAAATCCTCTTCCTGAGAGATGCTGAACCCCAACACCACTGGTGTTTCCCCTTCGCTGTGGACGGCAATCCTGAGCCAACCATCCGCTGGCTCTACAACGGCTCGGCACTCACAGAGGGCCGCTACACCTACACCCAGCTCATCCCCGACCGAGACGACGGGTCAGTGAAACACGGCTGCCTGTTCCTCAACAAGCCCACCCACCTCAACAACGGCCACTACACTCTCATAGTGGAGAACAAACTGGGATGGGATCAGGCCACCGCCACTGGGAAGTTTATGGACAACCCCTTCGACCCGTTCGATCCTGAGGGGATAATTCCAGGTGATTTCCTGTAATAATTAATAATTTTTTTGATTTTTTTTACTGTATTTTTCATGGCAGGATCTGAAGGTACGTAAAGGAAAAGTCCGCCTAAAACACTTTAACACTGCTAAAAACACCTTTTGTCAATATACCTTGCATTTCTGGTCCCAATTTGTTGGTTGGTGGTCCGTATTTCTCATTCCCACAGAAAAATGACCAACCACAGACTGCATGACATCCTATCAAAATAGTTCCAGTACAGCTACATTGCAATTTGAAAGCAAAATACTTTTCACCTGTGATAAACGTTTTGGTATCAGTCCCACAGATTCAAAAAGCAAGAGCTCCTTTCTAGATTCACTTGCCACTGATGCTCAACAAACATACTGGGAGAAAACAGACCATAATGCAATGCAGCTACAAGGTGTGTAGCATTTTGAGTAAGGGGCGCAGACACACATAACCTGCAGCTGAATGCTTACAATTTCAAGCCATTTACGTCCACATAATCCTACATTTGAAAACAGCAAGTTCATGCCCCTCTTCTGGGGCTGTTGAAAGTCATTCTGTAGGAAATTACTGGTTAAAGCAGAAGTAGACGAGGCAGGCTGACGGAAAGTGGGTACATGAAAAAAAAAATTACACTTCATCATGAAATAACTCCTGGAATGCAGTTAACGTCACAGCTTGATAATATCTAGCGGTGTCAGAGTATCTGAGGGTGGATTTTTTTTTCCCTTTAACTGAGCGGTTTACATGATGTACCAAGGCACAAATCCACAAATTATGTGTTTCATTGGCAACATTTCATCAGGCAGAATCTGCTGCTGAAGATTCACCATTAAAACAGGAATGAATACAGTGTAAGTTGTTCAGTAAACGCTCATGCATTGTACTAGCTGCCCCCTCCTCCTCCTGTTTTTGGCTCTGCCTGCCATGCATTATCTATTTTGTACCTTTCAGGATCAGTGTCTGTGGCAGTGATTGCATCTATATTTATTGTACTGTATGTTTATGAGTATCCTGTTGTTTTTCTTCCCTCTTCCCACATGCTAGTCATTAATGCGGATCCAAGTAAGTCTTCCATTGATTGATTGATTTTGATTCCATATAAGAATTGTCTTAAATATCTCAGCATGCTTCTCTGTAAATAAATAAACAGTTAACGGACAAGGTTTCTGTTGTGTAATATGTGTGTGTGTGCCTCCTTCCTTTGACTAATCAGATGTTATTTCTATTTTAATAAAAATGTGTCCCCAACCCCTCAGTTCCCACAAACAAACCAGACGAAGACGTCACAGAGAACGTGGAAAGTCGAGTGTTTGGGGTATGTCTTGTATTTACTGCTTACATAGGTTCTGTGCTCAATCATTTCCACTGCAAAACGTATAGAATATCAACGGTAGCACACACAATTGCAAAGACATTTCTTATTCTTTGAACAGGTGTCTGTGGCCGTGGGTATGGCTGTGTTCGCCTGCACCTTCCTTCTCATCATGGTTTTGGTTATTAACAAGTGTGGCCGACATTCCAAGTTTGGGATTCATCGTAAGTTTCCATTTTGGGACAAAATTTTATTAAACACATGATCATTGTTAGATTTTTTCCTGTTATCATAGTATTTAGAGGACTTATTGTAAGTATGGGCCCAGTATACATGATCAAACTGCATTGGGAAGCTATGAAATTATCCCGGATTTTTTTATACTAGTTTTAAGAAAAATAAGATTCTTTGAGTAAATAATTGATTAAATGACTCATTAATATATTTTTGCAGTGTATAACTAGTACTAAATGGCCTCACTCATCACTTACCTGCCATATTTGCTCTTTCTCATACTCATGTGTAAGACGTCTGAACCAGACACACAAATGAAACCTGACATACAAATTGGAACGGGTCAATTGGTCAAATATAATCAAATGGTGTTTCAAAATGTCATCACCTCTGCGTTGGGCATTTGAAGGTGATGCACAGGAGGCCAACTAATAAAGGATTTCCACGAAGCTGTAACTTTGCACACAGTTAGCCCCTGTGTCGGCCGTGGCTAAAGTGCCTTAATTACTGCATGAGAACGACCACGGCTGCTGCGGTGTGGACCATTAAACAAGACGGATGGATGGAGGCGCAGCTAGATGCGGTATCGCTCCTCTCGGACCC
>OMKZ01015763.1:39848-51472 GCA_900302535.1 Neoniphon sammara | reverse complement strand
TACACACTCGGCTTCACCTAACACACAGCGCTGGTTTATGACGCAAATAGAGTTCATTTATTTGCATGTATAAATGGCAAACAACGGAGGAACAGAGGGAAAATTACAGCTTGTGCAGAGGAAATAAAAAATTACATCTTATCAAATACATCAGCAAGCTAGTAAAGGTGTATTCTGGGTGATTTATTAAGTTAATATATACATGCATAGCTAAACAAACGGTATCGTAAACACAGATGATCTGTAAACAGTATGTAGGCAGTCTGGCACATATTTTCTCCTGCTCAGAGAGGAAACTGACGCATGACTGCTAATATACATGTCTGCATTCACACATGTCCTGACTGTGCCTGGGGACGACAATTTCCCGACACTACAGCGGGGAGTTGAAGTGTTGAGCGATGAGTGAGAACCGCAGCCTCTCTCTCTCACTCTCTTTCCCCTCTGAGGCTGAGCCTGCGGTTTTGTCACTCGGCAGGCAGCGAGGATTGGGGAAGGTGTAAAGCCAAATTGTGATAATTACTCTGTGTGTGTGTGTGTTTGTGTGTGTGTGCGCGCTCATGTGTGGTCATTTGTGTGTTTCAGTGACTTTAAAGGAACAGTTCACCCAAAATCCATATTTTCCCGCTTACCCCTACTTCTGTGCGATTTGGTTTCCAGTTTGCCGCGATTTTCCCCGTCTCCTGGCACCCCGAAGCGATGAAGCCTGACGAGTTTTTTTTTTTGTTGTTGTTGTTTGTGGAGCTCAGACCGTCAAAAATTGATATGTGGACAAACTCAACAGCAACAGCTCTTTCCGAAAACAATGTCACAGATACTCAACATAATCCACAGCCCTCAGAGGCAAAGAGCTCCACTGGGAACTACTTCCTGCCAAAGACCAGCAGCAAATTGTATCTATCCACCCCCAACAAGCATGAATTAGAGGCCAATAGATACAGGCAGGAAACAGTACACAATGAAACTCTTATACATATCCAATATATTATGGTGCCAGGAGACAGGGAAGATTGCTGCATTGTGGAAACTTCACCAGATAACACAGAAACTAGCATCTGGATAGACAGATTGCACAGTGAGAAAACATCTATTTTTGTGCTTTGGGTGAACTGTTGCTTTACAATACAGGACATTCTCAGCTGTCTGAAACAAAGCTACTTAAGGAGGACGTGCATGACCCAATAAGAACAACAGGTGCAAGAAACTTCCTCAAAGACCCGAGCAACCTGCCTCCCAGGGTGAAAAATAAACCCTGCTTTTTAAAAAAAAAAATCTACAGAGAGCACATAAAGTACGAGCTAACTAGCAATTCCACTGCTTTGGGAGTGTGACCAAACGTAAGGCTGCCCTAATATTGAAATGAAGGAATAGGTTTCCAAGAAATGCTGTGAGCTAATCTACAATTCTACAAACTCAGCTGTGTCCATATGCACCCGACTGTGAGAGCGCGAGTGTCCTCTCTCCTTGGCAGTGGGTACAAGGAGATGACAACACTCAGTTTGAGCCTGAGTGCTCAGCCATGCGGAGAGCAACACTCAGGGAGACAGGTACTGTAGAGTTTAATCTGATAAAGTACTAAATCTAGCAGACACCCCTGGGCCTTTTTTTTTCCCAACCGGAGAGTGAGAGAGGGAGAAGGCGAAAGAGGGGGAGGAGGGAGGAAAGTGATGGAAGGAGAGCGACAGACTGAACTTGACTTTGACCTGGGGGAAGGAAAAATGGGGCTAGAGAGAGCACTAGCAGTCACACTTAGAGTTTCTCAAGTGCTTTTCTCACCACTTACCTTTGATGCAGAATTTGTGGTCTAATGTTAGCTTTTGCGTGCACAGGCGCACACACACGCTCATACAGTATACGCAAGCACGCACGCACACACAAGTTAACACAGAGCATCATCACTCCTGTCTTGCTATTTTTCCCTCACTGAGGTCAGGTCGTTCCAGAGCGAGCGAGGCTGCACGCTGACTGCTTGGGTGCAGGTATTACTGTGCTGTCTGACGTTGTTTAATCCTCTGGGAGGCTAAAAATGACACATCATCTCTCGCAGGAGCTGGGCTTTCACAAACACATTTCCATTCCTTTGAACTAGGCACCAGAGCTGAAGTCTTCTGACAATTTACTAACAATCAGACAGCGTGTCATGTTTTCCTTGTTAACTAGCCCCCCGCTGCCTCCACGCACGCATACACACGCATGCACATTTCAATTTGGCACAATTGTTTGTAACCCTGAAGGAGTTCTCAGCTGTAAGTCATCGTCATCTTATTTATCCCCCGTCTGGCACCGGCAGTGGCATGACAAGTCCTCGCTGACACATTATTCAATTTCATACACGCAATTTCTGACAAAATGAAGGATCTCTCAAAGAAGAGGATGCACGACCTTGTAAAGACAGATGTAGTGTGTCTGTCAATGCCGTAACATTTGAAGAATAATTTCAGTTATTTTCAACCCAACCTTGTTTTTGACATCATGACGGCTGATTATTTTGAGGTGACCCGGAGATATGCAAGGGTCTACAGTGAAGTTTGTGATGAAATTTTCAACAGAATCAATCATCATGATGCCAAAAAAAAAACAGGAAAATAAGGCCAATGTTGAAAATACACAGAATTATCCTTTAACCCTTGGCTAGACCATTAGGCACCACAGTCTGCACACTCCAAAAACCCCTGCATATTGCATTGCACTATAGTCACCCTGATCCTCTAAAATTGTTTGAGATGGTGTAATTGACTGGTCATTCCATAATACAAGGCACCCAAATTCCCACTTTACAATTTGGGAATGCTGGACTATGGGATGACTATAAACCTTCATGCATCTGATTCACTGCAGCTATTTAAAACATAACCTTTTGCCAAGGTTTGATTAAACTTTGGCAAATTAAGACTATCCCGCTGAGATCTCGATGATCAGAATTAAAAATTCATAAAGTGGTTATTTTGGTCAGCTATTTGCTGTTACATCTGCCTCGGAGCACGCTGGTCTTAAAAAGTTACTTGGGACTTAATTGGTGCAGGAAACCTTGCCAGCACTCTGCAAAACAGGAGATTCAGCACAGACCAGGCCAAAGTGGTGCTTAAAAATTATTTTTTAGTCTACTTATAAATGCCAGATGGGTGGGTCGGGATTGCCATATAACACAATATAAATAGCCTAAGAAAGTGTACACAAGCACAGGAAAGAATTAAGTAGTTAGTGGTAAGTTTTTGCTATGAATGACAACTTGCTGGACTCTATCTGAACAGTCCCAATGTGGTAAACTCGACCTCTCCTGTTATTTGATTCAAACTGACCCAATAATTTGCTGTTCTGATGCTCCCACATGTATAAGAAAAAAACATACATGACTTTTAACAAGCTGATATAATGATTACGTGACATTTAACAACACGTAAACGCCGAGCAGAGACATTCAGTCTCACCTCGTCAACGGAGAGAATCAATGCAGAACAGTGAAATAGCGAGAACGCCTATAGACTGGAACAGGTAGTGTTATTTCCCAGCAGGCCTGTCTGTTATGAAATAAGTCGTCATTCCTTTCCTCCTGCTTTCAGTGATGGCATGTAATTATAAGACATAATCTACTTTGCAGGCATGTTCATATGATGCTGTAACATGATGAAAGAAGACCAGGAACGTGTGTGATTTGTAGTCCCGCCGGATTCCTGTGTGTCACTCTACTGTAATTAAAAACTGTCTTAATATCAGAGACTTGATTTCATCTCTCTGCCGAGGGTGTAGGGTGCATGTCAGCATGTTTCAAAGACTCCTATTCCCTATGTCCGGCAAGTCTGTGAATATTACTGAGGCCTAATTAAGAAAACTTTGACTACACAACAGCCATTATGACAATCAAAACTACCACAATGCATATGACTATAAATACACACCCACACTCTCGTCTTGAACTCATGCAGTAACACACACATACACACAAAGACACACACACACACCCCTTGTAGAGATTAATTAAATCCCTTCAGCCTCTGTTCTAAAACAAACAACCTTTTGCAAAGTTCACTTAGACCTTTCATTTGGCTCCATCACATTCGATTGGAAACTTATTGAACAAGAGCTACATTTTCAGGTTTTCAAATTTAAAAGGTCATAACTTCCACAGAAAGATCACCAGAGACTGAAGCAAAAAGTAAGTCAGTCGGTAATAAAGTAATCAGACAGACTAACCATATGACCAACCCACAGATATAGACAGATACAGCAGATACATAAATACATTCAATAAACACTCAGGATGCCTTACCATCATCCACATCCGCCAAGATGCTGACTTTAGCGGTGGGGTAATGCCCCCCAAGACGCCCGCCGATGGGCAGCGACAGAGTGACGTTGAAGCTCTCCTCTCCCTCGTAGAGCGAGTCGTCGATGATGACCACGCGGCACTGCTTCTCCCTCTCACCCTTGTCAAAGCGCAGGATGCTGCCGTGCTCCTCCGGCCGGGAGATGAAGTCCGAGTACGACAGGACGGTGGTGGGAACCGTCCCCGTGGCCGAACCTTTAGAGGAGCCAGCGAGAGGAGAGGAGAGGCAAGGACAGTGAGGAAAGATATCCGCCGTTTCATAAAAGTGACACCTGCTCCTAGGAAATGATCGATAGCACAGCAAATTAAAGAGAAAACTTCAGTTCGTGGTAAACAAAACTCTTTTCAGACCGGTTCCTTTTATATTTTCAAAATACTGAATGATCCACTTCAGGTAATATTTTCTTCCCCGCCAAAAAAAAAAAAAAGGGTACGTTGCATTTGGAGAAGAAATTCTCATATATTCATATTCAGTTGAGCAGAACTGTGGTATAATTGCCTGTGTAGCTCAAGCTGATGGGAAAAACGGTACGATGAAGAAAGAACACAATTTAGAGTGTGAGTGGGTTGAGCACAACAAGTTTGAAACAGGTAAACATGTCACCCACCATGAACGATTCAGGCTGAGATATACACATTTAGAGTTAAAAAGTTTGACCTTTAATTATGCTGTCACAGTTACTGTTATTTTTTTAAACACAGCTCGAGGATGTCCAAATTTCATTAAAATCAGACCTGCGTGGTTGGACGCCAGATCTGACTCCCCACAACCCCGATTTTACTGCATGCGGGATGATTAAATAACAACGCCTATGATATGACAGTTTGACCAGCTGCAAAGTCAGCAGGCAGGCAGGGATTATACTGAGGGTGGATGGTTTGGATGGGAAAGGGTAGTCGGTACCCTGCTGTGTGTAGCAGACCACCATGAGCTCCTGGCTGATGTCTCCACTCCTGTGCACTGGGATGAAGAGCTCTCCGACATCTTCCTCCACTGCGTAGCTCTGCTTAGGGATGAACACGGTCGACTCTGATTGGACGAGAAGAGAAATAGCAGGGGAAGTCAGACGAATGAACAAAAGGTTATGGTCTATATAAGGCAATCTGCAAAAATTTGCATCTAATTTGATGCATGCTTAGGCTTTTGTTCTGTCTCTGTATCTGTGAACTAGAACTATCATTTTTTTTTTCAGGTTTATTGAGGTGGAAGTCCTGCGGTGTGCTTATACATATTCAAAAATAACTCCCCATCATAGTTTTGGCTTTGACGCAATCAGAGGTGCTCTTCAAAGAGACCCCTCTCAAAGTATTTTTTTTCTCTCGCCGCCTGGTGTGTCGCAGGCAATTACACATGCAGGGCTCTTGGTTCATCCCACAGAGTGAGTCAGCTGGGAGTTCCACACATCGACTCTTCTAGACACACAGGGGTCAGAGCGGGTGTCGGCACCCGAGCCATCCCTCTCATTTTCTTTTCTCGTTCGTTCTCACTCCGTCTCACATGCTCTCCCTCTGTCTCGGTTTGTGATTGAGAGAGAGAGTTAGAGCCAGTGAAAGCATCATCTATCAAAGCTAAGAACGCACTGGTGTTATAGAAACAATAAATGTTGGAGCTATTTTCCACAGACGCATGGGGACCAATAAAAATACTAACAGAGTGGACTGAGTATTACTTCGTCCCAGATCTCACTTCGACTTTGTCTCTGTCTTTCTCTCACACTCACACCTCCCTCTCTCTCTGTGAGTGAGTGAGTGAGTGAGAGAGAGAGTGAAAAGTGTAAAAATGTCCAATATGTCTTAACATGCCATAACCTGAGAGACAATAAGTAAAAACCAACAAAATAATAAGGAAAAAAATAATATTTTATGTATCAGCATACATCATTGCCACGTTTTCTTCTGATATCTTTTTTTCTGATATCTTTAACTATATTTTTTTATTCTACCCTCCCATTATCTAATTTTCCCTAAAGCATTATTCTAATTGATACTTTTCATTTTATTGAACCCTTTTATCATCAATATTAAAGGATAGGTTCAGTATTTTTCAACCAAGGCTGTGTTAAAATGTTCATACCCATCATTTATTTACATTGCACACCTTCACCACTAACTGTAGTTATGATAAACTTACCATTCTGCTACAGCCTCTTGCTCGCTTTCAGCACAATCCAACAGAGCACTTATTTTCAGCCTCTAAAACTGTAATGAATGTCCTTTTTGAAAACTGGAAACCCAAAGCACAGTCAAATACATTTTGAAAATGTCCACCCAAAAAATGGTTGAAAGCGGTGCTTTCTAACAAGTTTTATTTAGTATTTATGATAACAAATTGCCATGTAATAGGCAGCTAAAGGTGCATTCATGGGAACTCGGACCTCGGAATTCCTCAGAATTTTCTAACATGATGTTCACAGTGTCGGCTCAGGATAAATGAATGCACACAAGAAGAAGCAACTCTGAATTTTCCTCCATGGGGAACAGCAGAGAAAAGAGCCATGATTTTCCTGCACTGACACCCTGAACGCCGTGTTGTCACAACTTATGAGTTGGAAATTCCAAGGTCCCAGTTCAAGTGAACGCAGCATCAGCCAATTTAGCAGCAGAAAGGTGTGGACCTATACAAGGCAATGTACTATTCAAACGCTAAATAAAACCTGCTAGAAAGCACCCTTTTCAACCATTTTTTCTCCATTTCAAGACATCCTTGACTGAGCTGTGAGCTTCCTGGTTACAAAAAGAACATCTTTAATGTTTTTTGAGGCTGAAAATAAGTGCTCTGTTGGATTGCCCTGAAGGCTAACAAGAAGCTGCTGCAGAATGGTAAGTTTCTCATCACTAAAGCTAGAGGTAAGCTGTGCTAATAATTGATAAGTATTAACATTTTAATGTGGCATGGTTTGAAAAATACCAAAACTATCCTTTACTGCTATCCTTACTAATTACCACCAAACCTTTGGCAGTATATATTTAATTGTACTTCATGCCAGTAAAGCTCATTGAATTGAACTGAACCGAGTGAGTGAGCGAGTGAGTGAGTGACTGAGTGAGGAAGAAAGCAAATTCCAGAGCCACAAGGCTTGCTGGCGTGACAAAAAGATGGAGAAAACGGGCGACAGCTAGAATGAAATGTCTGTGAATAAGGAGCAGATCTTTAATTCAACATCTATCCTGAGAGGGAATCGACACCTGAGTTGACTTTCGGCATGAAGCCATCAACATAAGACAATCTAACGCGCCGCAGGGGGTCAAACTTTCCCTCCTCTTACAGTAACTCTCCCTAAATCATTCTCCTCTTCTCCTAATCTCCTCTTCTCCTCTCCATTTCTTTTCTCTCTGGCCACAATCTGTCACTCCCCAGGGGGGTACAGGGACTCGCAGCAGGGGATGAGGGTCAGCTGCAAGCCTATTCCACACTGGCACACACACACTGGCACACGCCTCCTTTCTACTTCCTACTGCTATACACCTTGATTTTCTCCTCTTCTCCCCCTCTCTCTCTCTCTTTCCACACATATACCACACCTCATTTCCTCACAGTTCTTTCACATTTCTCCTGACACTTCACTCCTCTACCTCCTCTGAATCCACTCATGATTTAGAAAAGCAAACTTTCAGCCAAGTGGGTCAAGTTCACCTCCTATACGGAAGCGCAGAGTCATTTTAAACATTCATGGGGAAGAAACACATTCGTTTACAGAGGGCGTAAAAAACAGCAACCGCTTGCACCTGATCTTGCTCTTGTCTTATCAAAAAAAAAAAAAAAATCGGTTTTGGTTTTATGTCTAAGACTAGCGCCGCTCTATTATTGATGATTCATGAATATTCTATAGACACAGGACTTTTTTTCTTTACTTCTATTGTCTGGTTGTTGTTGTTTTCATTGTTTTGTGCATTTTACTCATTACTGGTGCCTTTGGATATGAGTATCAGCTAAGTGCCTATGATGTAACTGCAAATGTGCATGTGAGAGCTTAACAACTTCTAGAAATAACCTTCTTGATTAAAGTGGATGGCACTCTTCATAACTTTTTTTTAGCATCCACAAAGCAATCTGCACAAACCACAACAAAGCACAAGAGTGTTAGAGTCCACAACAATTGCAGCCTCAGAAAGGATGGGCACTCATTTCTGAATCGACCTGCCCTATATTAGGCAAGAGATTTTACAGCTAACTGAGATAGAGCACTCGTCATTACAGAGAAACTTACTTCACCAGAATTGGCCTTGGGACTCCAGAGAAAAAATACTTAAGGTATTACACTCAGGGAGAAAACTGTTCTTCATCATTTAGTGGAATGACCTTGCCACAGAACGCATTACAGCAATGGCTACATCGATATGTAGTGTCCTTGCCATAGAGTAAATAAGAAAAATATCGCTAACTAAAGCCAGACCCTTGGAATTGCTGGCAGCAAATAGTAAGTGGAATAACAGCCTGCCACCAGAGAGGGTCTATCAAGGGATATACGAATATCTGAGAATATATATAAGAATATCTGAGGCCACCTCCAGGGGGCGAAATGGAGTGCTAAAACTGGGCTAAACAGCATAAAATGAACAGAAGTCAATGGGTTGTAATGCTGTTTTTTTTTTTTGTTTGTTCTCTCTCTGTTTGCAGCCACCGTCATTTCATCATTAGTCACTATGGAGCAGGGATTATATTTCAAAATGAAATGGCAAATTTTGCAGGGGGCAAGCTAAGCTTTCACACACAAAGTGTCCTTGTAATTAAAAAAGTTTGTCTGCAGTAGCACAAAAAGTGGGCCAGCTACAGGCAAACCCGCTGAAGGACAAACCCACTCTTTATTGTTATTAATCAAAGTAGCAGTAGCCTAATACAGTGGGCTAGCACTGGACACACGCTTAAGGAAAGATGGAAAACAAAACAAAAACAAAAATAAATAATAAATAAATAAAATAAACAATGCAAAACAGCTCAAGGCATCCATGCAGAAGACAAACCGCTTCTGACTGTCCATGCTGTTAGAACAAACTCAGTGTGCTTTCCTTAATTTTGGGGACACTTTCTGCAGCAGCTTAGCGTTCCTCTCCCCTCCTCTAAAGTTGATATTAGCCTCGCTGGCCTGTCCTCTGGGGAGGGAATCTCCGAGCTAACCAGAAGACCAGACAAAGCCAGTTTTCATCATTAGAGAAAGAAGCTAGTGCACAGCTAACGCCACAGACACAGCTAAAGCTTCTTTGGCCCATTAGAGTACAGAGCGCCGCATCTCTGTCACATTAGACAATCCCTGGAGATGACAGAAAACAAACCAGCCGCTGCCCTCCACACACGCCATAATTAACCCACAGGGGAGGACAGATTGAGGAGGGAGCGAGAGAGAGGTAGATGGAGAGAAAGAGAGAGAGAGTGTAAGGGAGAGAGAGAAATCGAGACATCGAGGAAGAGAGGGAGAAAGAGAAAAAGAGTGAGGGAGAGGGAAATGAGAGATAGAGAGAGAGTGAATAATGGGAGTAGCTGTTGTGCATCACTATAATGGAGGCCTCAGTGTTTCCATCTTTGTTGCACATCTATAATTACTTAAAAGTTCTTCTGAGGAGACTGGTAATGCATACAAAAGAAAAAAAAGAAAAACAGACTCAAAGTTATTTAAAGAGTAGATCTAGCCTTGATTGAGTAGCGTGGCTTCTTTGTTGCGTTACTAAATATTCCATTAACAGTTCAATTTACAGGCAAGGACACAAAGAACAGGGAGAGCGAAAATGGCAGATTACAAAGTACTTAAAGTGAAAGACTGAAGTGTGTGTGTGTGTGTGGGGGAGGGACACTCACTCTAAGCGAATCTATTTGGGTTCGACCAATTTTCAGAGGCCAGTAGCAATACCGATATTGTTAAAAGTGAAGTCACTTGTTTTCTGTCATTATTTAACATCTTTAAATTTGACCAATTTGACGGCAAAAAATTACAAGTATTCAGAGGTTGTCTTCAGGGTGAAAACAACCTCTGAAACAACATTGAGAGAGACATCATTTGACATCCACTGAAATCAATACTAATGAAAGAGTTTAGATTGGGTTAGCAGCTTTTTAAGGCAGGGAGACGCATCTCGTCTGTTCAGTGGCAGCAAAACTGTGGGACACATTAGAGCAGCGGTTTTCAAAGCGAGGTTCAGGGACCCCCAGGGCTCCTGGAGGGGCTTCAAGGGGGTCCTCCACAAAATGAGGAATAGTTGAATTTCACATATTTTAACTCACTAGAAACTGTTATGATACAAAAAAAAAAAAAAATGCATGACTGATTATTTTAAAACTATGTTTTAATTTCACCGCTTTGAATCTGTTTGTCAGTGTTGGAGTATGACATCTAAATTAGTAAATACTTAACACAAAGCAAAATATCTTTTCATATCAGTGTCCCCAGTGCCAAATCACTTCAAACAGGAGTCCACAACTTCATGATAGTCAACCTTGGGCTGTAGAGCATGAAAAGCTCTGTATTTGGACCTTTAAATTAAGAATTACTTGACAAAAAGTCATAACTGAAGAAACTAAAATATCACTGCAGGTTTTACAGACTGTTTTTATGTAGCTGCAGTGAATTTCCATCATGTGTAACTGGCCAGTATCATTATATCAATATTCTATTGATATCGTGATATGAGACTGCTTATTGTCTGGGATTTTGGATATCGTTATGTCATGATATGACATAAGTGTTGCCTTTTCCTGGTTTTGAAGGCTGCATTACAGTAAAGGGATGCAATTTTCTGAACTTTCTAGACTAGATTAGGTTAGATTAGTTTTAGCTGTTCTGTTGTTTGTCTTTACTTGCTTAGTCATCATATTCACATTACTATGAATATAAATATTTTATGAAAACACCAATAATCTTAATCTTAATAATCTACCAAGGTATTCAGTCAAAGACATTGTGATATTTGATTGTGTCCATATCACCCAGCCCCTGGGTAATATTAGTTTGTTTTCGAAGTCTAGCCCTAGCATCTGAGTGTGTGCTGTTACTTGACCGATGCTAACCGTCATTAGGATCCACGATCTCCACCGTGGCTGCAGTCGGGAACTCCAGCGCTCCCATGACAGGCTCAGACAGCAGGATCTGGAAGGTCTCCGACTGCTCATACATTCCATCTGTCAGGATCCTCACCCGCCACGTGGCCTGAGTCTGTCCCGGGTTGAACTGGACCTGCCTCTGGGACTTACCCTTGAAATCCTGCTCCTTCACTGCACTGCCATCCTGAGTGCCAATACCTAAGGAGGAGGGGAGGCAGGCAAGGAAAAGGTGAGACAAGAACAAAAAAAAAAAAAAAAAAATGAGCCAGG
>OMKZ01015763.1:26755-39828 GCA_900302535.1 Neoniphon sammara | reverse complement strand
AAAAAAAAAAAAAAAAAAAAAAAAAAAAAAAAAAAAAAAAGAAAATGAGCCAGGGAAAGGTGACAGACGGGAGAGGGGAAACAGATAAAAACAGATTAGATATTCATACGCGTTAATGTGCTTCAGAGAGCGGCGAGAAAAGGAGCTTTGCATCTATTTTTCTTCAGTGAACACGCACACAGCCTCGGGAACGGGTGAAATGAATTTGCATCTGAAGCGTTTAAATAAACATATTCTACCTTACTGAGATGGATTAGCTACCATGGTTGTTTCCCCAGGGTTGTATGTGTGTATGTGTGTGTGTGTGTGTGTGTGTGCTTTTCCTCCTCCTTGAATGTCTTATTTTATTTATAATAGGTCTATCATGTGAACTCACTTAACAATGATCCATGCAACATTCATGCTTATCGATATACATCTTCAAAGCAGGAGAGCTTCCACTGGGTTTTACATCAAAGACACATCAAGGAAACCCATGTGGCACAAGCCACACAATAATATATTACATCCTGGAATATGCTGTTCGTGTTCCTTTGTTTGAATTAAAAATGCCACATGAGAACAAGATACTAATCTTGTTCGCATCGCGCCAGGTTGATGTATGTGGCTGTAAATATAAAAGATTTGTTTCCTTTTTTTCGAGCAAATATGGTGCAAATATAGATGAAGAAGACAAATGCATGCAGACGATAAAGTTGAGCATACAGACAGACATTAAAACTGTATGCAAAAAACATACAGTTAACATACATATGTTGCAGACAACATATACATAGACAGAGAGAAATACACTCTTGCACAGACACTCATGTTTATATTACTAAACTTGTGAGGACCTTCACAGACCACATTAGCTCCCCAACCCCTGACCCATACATTTTTCATACCAGCTTATTCCTTATCAAGGTCATGGAGGGCTGAAGCCTATCCCAGCATGCACCGAGCAAAAGGCTGATGAACACCCAAGACAGGTTGCCAGCCCATCACAGGGCTAACACACAGACAAACACCTATGGGCAACTTAGAATAATCAATTCAGTCGACCGGCATGTCTTTGGACTGTGGGATCAAACAGGCAAACTGCACCCAGAAAGGACCAGGGCTGGGATTTGAACCCAGGACGCTCTTGCTGTGTGATGACACAGCTACACAGAGCCAGGGTGCTGCATCAGCCCCTAACATAAAGGTAAAATCCTAAACAAACTCTAATGCTGTCTAAATAAATAAATAAACACCTAATGGAAATATACCTTGTTGTCAATGTTATTTGGTCATGCATTTTTCATATTTTCTTATGTGTTCCCATTTTTCGTATTCCCACTTGTAAAACACAGAAGATATGATGTCATGTAAATACATTTCCAGTGTAGCTATAATGCAATTTGACTGCAGAAAATCTTTCAGCCATCAACAACATCAGTAAACACCAGAATCACAGGGCAAGCACTTCCCTCTGAATGCATCACTTTACACCAATAATCAGCAGCCATATGGGAAGAAATCCACTGCAGCCTAAATACTGTAATAGACCAGCATGCAATGCAGCCACAGCTTTCTTTGCAGGTCTTTCATCTATAGCATTTGAAATATAACATGCTTTTAGACTGCATTTGTTTGGAATTTGAACAACTTGATTCAAACCAACCTTAAAACTTAACACACATCTTAACCCTCAAACATCCCCTTAAAGAAGAGAAAACAGGAAAAATGCCCTCACTTTGGAGAGAATTTCCTCATCTCTCTATCCTTGTGAGGACATCTGGTCCTCACACACACAGAAACACAGTGATGCAAAGATACGCGCGCACACGCACACGCACACACACACGCACAGACCTGTCTTTACAGGAAAGGAAGTGGTGATCTTTAAAGGGTGGAGCCTGACTGTGCTACCTTTGTTGGGCTCCCTGGGGGGAGCAGACACACCCTGCCTGGGGTCGTACTGGGTCCCTTCTCAGCAGGGGGGATGGAGATGTACCCACCCAAGGGCTTTTGATCTCTGGAGTACTGTTCCAGCAGCGCTACAGTCCCTTCTGTTTGTGTTTCCATAACACACACACACCCACCCACACACACACACACACACACACACACACACACACACACACACACACACACACACATACACACATGCACGCGCACAATCTGCTTATAGCTGCAAACACCCTCCCTTTTGCACTGTAGTTTAGTTCCCTATTGAATGCAAATGCAGCAGTGAGCTGAGCATGGCTGAATGTAAAATATGCTGTAGAATAGCATACAAAAGTAAATTTCGTATATAGTTTTTTTGAACCCAACAGATACTGCAATTAAATTCACACTAATTCTACCACAAATGTTAACTCAAATGAATGGAGCTGAGGTGGAAATGTCTACAAAAGAGGTTCAGCACTGCAACAGTTTCTGTTTCCACATCCACTCAGCTTGTGAATCCCTATAATGAGGCTGGCATGCAGCATACAGGAGATGATTTCTCTTAAGTTGGCAAAAGTACAGCTTGTTAACGGTCCTCCATATATCTCTCAGAGCGAGGACAGACAAGAAGAAGACAGCCCAATGAATGAAGACAAACAAAAGGAGAAAAAGGACTCTTCAAAGAGCGGGCCTTGACTTGGAGAGGGGAGCAGAAGAGAAGAATGTGATTTCAATTCTGTCTTGCTTCCCCATGGGGGTTCACATATTACTTATACAGCAAAGAATGTAGGGAGAGGAGAGGAGAGAAGAGGAGAGGAGAGGAGAGAAGAGGAGAGGAGTACAAGATGAATGCCACCTGGAGGGTGGGTGGAGGAACAATATAAGATGCACCCGATGGCATGGATCCAGGGCTATGAGGCAGTAAGGGAGCAGGGGAGAGAAGAAGAGAGATGCCGTCTTTGAAGAGGAAAAGCAAGGTAGGAGCAAAAGGACCAAACACTCTTCTGGGGAAAAAGTGTGGAAGGATTGTGGATGAAAGAAAAAGAAAGTGAGGCGGGTTAAGTGGATGACAAGTCACCGGGATGGTGTCACAGGAGACACACACCTAAAAAAAAGAAAAGAAAAAAACCCAAAAAACGAAATTCAGACAATAGCTAAAAAAAAGTGACAGACTACAGAGCTGGATTAGAAAAGAAACAGCAGGTGAGGAAAAGGGCAGGCACCCATGAAGAATCAAGTTTTTTAAGGGTAATATCCTGGTCTCATAGCTAGGGTGATATTTAAAAAAAAACAGTTTATAAAAAGTGAGAAAGTGAAGAAAGCTTTAAAAACAATGACATCAGAATCCAATCTAATTCCCATGCTCTCATCCCGGCCAATTTCTTCTGAAGTCTGCTTTGCGGGGGGATCTTTGAACCTTGTTCTTATCTCTGCACTCCTCCCTCACTCACCTGCTCCACCTGTGCGTCCCGTCGTGATGAAGCATGTGGAACAGCTCTCCTCTGCTGTTGCCTGGCGCCGGACCAGCTTTTGTCAGATAACCTGCAGCTGAAACATTCTGACAGTATCTCTGGGTGTCTTTCTGCCTGCCTCTCCCCTGTCTGTCTCTCTCTCCCTGACACACTGATCTAATCTACTTCACTCTACTCTACTGTACTCTACTCTGATCTAATCTAATCCAAAGCAATCTAATCTGCTCTGACTTAATCTAACCTAATCCAATCCAGTCCAGTCGAATTGAATTGAATTATGTCAAATCAAATTGAATCAAATCTAAATTAATCTAATCTAATCAAGGTAATTTAATCAGTGTAATCTAATCCAATCAAACTGTAACCCAATCCGGTTCAGTCTAGTCGACCTGAAGTGAATCAAAATAAAACAAATTCAATCAAACTGAACTGAATCTGACCTGATGCAACTTAATCTAACTTAATCTAACTTAATCTAATCTAATCTAATCTAATCTAACTTGATCTAATCTAATCCAATCTAACCTAAACTCCAATCTAATCTAATCTCATATAATGTAATTTAATCCCATTCAATCCCATCCCACGCATCATATTTCTGACTGAATGTTGCATCCACGGATGCACTGTTGCAGAAGTGTTACCATGGTAACATAAACAAATCTGGGAGGATTGCTGCTCAGCCTCTAACCAGCAATCAAAAGTTTTCTGCTTGCTGAATAAACCAAGAGAAATATTGGAAAATTTTTGCATTCCCTCGCTGGCACAAGGTGCTCGTAGTTAACTTGATTAGAAATCAACAAAAACTGAGTGGATGTTTTGACTGCGGAGTGACAAGATTACATGTGAAACAGCCGCCTGTTATATGAAACAGTGATTGGTTACTCAGAGAAGAAAAACAGACCTCACAATGCGATCATTCAAAAAAGCTGTGTAATGATTTTTGTTTTTTAAAGCAGATGAAAGGAACATATTGACCTTTTCTATGTATTAACCCATTTCTGTATTCGTCAACACTCCTGCCAGTCATGTCTCTTTGGAGAAACTACACTATTCAAGACATTTGCCTTTTTTCATTTGCCTCCCTTTCCAACCCTCAACAAAATGAACAAAATAGGATCCATCAACACTCGCATCCAATTTCATATGTGCAGTCATTAAGGAATCCACAGATACCGTAATCTATCTTACTTCCTTTCTAGAAATTATATCTATCTATATAAACTGAATCACTGGTTTATTTACTCTGGTCTATTTACTTGTAATTTGAAATCATTGGAAGTGATTAGTCTTTTAACAGCTACTGGTTCTGCTTTTATCCTGCGTTACCCCACACTGGGTTCATGTTTCAACATTAGAGCCTCACACTCACAAACACACACACACACAAACACACACACATACATTTGTGTATGCTACTGTCAGTATGATTTAATGCTACAGTGGAGTGAGATGCTTCTTTTTCCTTAAAAGGCAGCAAGTTGTGATTCCTCCTCCTTGCTCTTCCTCCAAACCACGTATCTGTGTATAAAAGCACTGTTGGTGTGTGTGTGTGTGTGTGTGTGTGTGTGTGTGTGTGTGTGTGGTCAGAGATAACTAGGTGCTCACACACCAACTGTGCAGTGAGATGAGAGTCAGGGTGCAAGCTTTCATGTGTGCCCCACAGATACACTCAAAACCTTCCCACGAGGGAACACACACACACACACACACACACACACACACACACGCACACGCACAGTCTGGGAGCTTACAGCAAACACTGCTACGGAGCGACGCTAACACCTGAGCCGGCGATTAATAGGGATCAGAATGATGATGATGAGAGGTGGAGGGAAATAAAAGGTGCTTCCTCTCTCAGAGCGAGCATGACAAAGCATGAAAGTGGTAAGCTGCTCCAGTGTCGTTACTTGCAGCATGAAAAATTAACACATAAGCAATTGAAACAGGTTCTGTGGGTGATCAAGTGTGTGGCAAAAGCACTTTGCATTCACTGTGTTGTACTCGAAAAGAGTTTGTGCAGAGGGCAGCATACTCTTAGCAGCTTACAGCCATCTCATCTTGCCTCTTCACACTCACATTAAAAAATTATACAGTATATATCCTTTATGCAAACGCTAAAACAGTACTGTGGCTTTACTTTCATGCCTATTTGAAAAGTTTGCTGCATGCTAAAAGTACAGATGCTGCACCTGATGAAAAGGACAAATGTTAAAGGACCATACTGGCCCTATTTGGACTTCTCATCAACAGTCTTGATCATATCTGTCCGTTATGAATATCAGCTGCATAAGTCTGCACAGTATATGTTTAGCTAGCTTAGCAGTCAAGGCTAACCTACTCCCAATTCACTCCCATTCATGTTCAGAAAATAAGAAAATCTGCTTTGTGAAACTTCAAAGTTGCTGCTTATAGGTAATTCCAGGTGAATACTAAGCAGGCATGTAGTTCTGCTGGAATTACAGTAAACCCATTGAGATTTGCACTCTTGAGAGGAACTATTTTTTCCAGGTGCTTTCAAACGCTGCTCAACATGTCACTTTGCTCTCTGACTTTGTTGTGAGTTGTCACGATTGATGGCTCACAGGGAGAACCAGAGTATGGTGGAGGTCAGCGATTGGCTGAAAGTTGCACCACAGAACAAGCAAACACATTCCTTACTGAGAGGCTACACAGGAGGCCTTGCCATCAGCATCACATCAAGTCAATTGCACACCTGCTATACAGGCAGTGAATGTAACATAGCATGTTTTGAGGAAGAAAACCCTTTTAAATCGCCATTTAGCAGTGTTTTTTTTCCAATCAATCATGCCTAAGTACTGTTTTTGTTATTTGCACATAATACATGCACACTATATGTTTGCCTGGGTTAAAATACACATATATGTTTTTTTTATTTGACTAGAAATATTATTATGACAATCTGCATTTGAACTTTCTATGATATACATTTGAACTGCATTTGAACTGTCTATGAAATAGCTTACACTAGTTCCTTTGTGTGTAGTTTCTGTATAATGTCAGATCATAACTGATGAAACACCTCTGCCTCTTTTCATTTATCATTCATTTTTCCATTACATAATAAAATGAACACTGACATCAGTCCTTGGAAATTAGATCTAAGCTAATCTTCATGCTGGACTCTGGTTGGATGCAACAAAACGCAGCCAGTGTAGCTGATGTAATTGATTTCAACAGGAGTGTTCACTCAATAGCTGATGCCCAATGGCAGGGCCCGATGCCCGATGGCTGCAGTGTAGCTGGGCAGTTACATGTAAACTAGAAACAGAGGGAGCGCTTGATATCCAGCCCAGCGTACACCTGAACTACACAGTTCACCAGAGCACTCAGGAGTAAACAAATTGGATCCAAAACCCTCGTCGAGCATTGAACACATAACACATTTGGTATTAATGTGTAAATTTTAACTGATTATAATGTAGTAAAACAGTAATGTTGATTACTTGATTACTTGTCCAAGTAATCAAAAGATGGAATTACCTCTGCGTAAGTTTCATGGAAAAGTTTTTGACAAATTTTTGAACATGGAGTGAATTGGCATGAATTAGTATTGACTTCTGAGCTGCCACAGCAGAATCTGTACGCACTTACACAACCAATATTGTTCACAAGAGGTCAAGACAGGACTGGTGAGGTCCTTTAATAGTAATGTAGTCTAGTGTAATTAATCTTACAAACAAGGAGACAATGAGTCAAACAGAGAGACAGGAAGGTTCTCAGTTTGACAGACAAACAGATAAATCTCCCTCGTGTTTGAACTTCCCGAGACGGACGGATCAACAGGCAAACAGGAAGAGGCGGACTGATTGACAGGTGGACTGACCAACGAAAGACGTCTCTCCCAGGTAGCCTCTGCGTCGAAGCGTCACCTCCAGGAACTTGTCCTCCTCGTCCACCACATAGTACTCCCTCTCCAGCGAGATCCAGGCCCAGTCCAGACGGAACTGCTGTCCCTTCAGCTTGTTTCCACCTGGATCAAATACACAGGAACACAAACAATGCTGAGTTCTTTACAGCATTTTCCCTCTGACCAGCAAACATACCCCCCTCCCCCCTTGTTGTTTTTGTGAGACATTTCATTAAGGAACATCAAAAGTCTCTTACCGGCAGTTTAGCATTTTAAGCATAAGCTTGCCTCCTCAAATAAATGAATTTGGCACTTCTTAAGTAATTCTTTGCAAGGGAGGGTAAATTGCTTAATGTCTAAGATCTCTGTGGAAATATGCATGTGTTCGGGTGAGTATGTGTCTATTTATTTCATCGATTTAACCACCAATTCCCACATTTAATGTTCTATAAAAACTGGAAAGGAAAATATGGAAGAGACATATTCTGACCCGAGGGGGTAATTATCACTGTAATGGAAAAAAACAGTTTGACTTTTTTTTTTCAGTAGAGTCCACACATCTGCTGCAGAATATGCATGGAAGAGACCATGATGCACTTTTGTATCTCCACATATCTAAAAGTGAACCTTTCTGCATACACCCTGTAATCAGATTCAAATTTTCCTTTCTCAAGTTATTTTTTTCTCATCTTCCTGCCTCTGCAAAAATAAAGCATTTTCCCGAAGATTCGAGCCTGGCAGGCAATGAGTATTATTAAGGAAGGGTGTGCAGAGTAAATGGTTTTGTTGGCACTAAGCTAATATGACTGCTCTGTAGCTGTCACTTCAACAAGCTGACAGGAAGGCTGCTGCTTTGTGTGGCTAAATTGCCCACCTCCTGCAGGAGAAAAGGATGGAGTGATCAATAAATGGAAATAATGAGAGATACAACACTGTAAAACCAGAAGAAAAAAAGGAGCGGAGGAGGTTTTCTTGTTGCTGTTGTGGTGGTGAACAATGCCCGACTATGCCTGGAATTTCGGCAAGTGTTAAACTGAACGTGCTTGTGTGTGTGAGAAAGGATCACTGAGTGCCTTTTTTTTGAGTATGTGTGTCACGTTGACAGAGGAAAAAGAAAACAGGGCTGGAAATGCTTTATGCAAGTGTAACGAGAAGGCTGTCGCAAAATAAGTCTCATTTAGTTCTGTTGAGGGTAATTTCAAAGCTGTTAAGTTGTTTTTTTTTTTTTTGTCTGCATAAGTCTGCAGCAAAAAGCCTGTTAGACGACTCAGACCTACTTTGACAAATCACAGAGGTCAAATAAGGCCGCTGGGTGGCTGCTCTCTGACACTCTGACAACAGGGAACGCAAAAAGAGAGCTTTCCAGCATTGATCAATTAAGTCACACTCTGTCTCTCTCTCTCTCTCTCTCTCTCTCTCACACACACACACACACACACTATTTAAGTTAACATAACATTGTTATTAACAATTAAAATAATAATTATACAAAAAAATGAAAAATATTGTTAAAATATTGTTATTGTTAATTGTAAATTGTTATTAAAATAGCCAATTAAAATTTAAAAATGATAGCTCGCTGGGCCACTCGGTGGTTGCTTTGGGGCCGGATGTGGCCCACGGGCCGCCAATTGAATAGGTCTGCTCTGTAGGAAAGAGCCTCTAACATGTTATGCCAGCATGATGCTAAAGTGCAGCAGAGGTGAAAAGTTCAGTGTGAAAGTGCTTTCCACCTTGGCAGACATAGCTAAAACATGTTGAGGTGAGGAGACAGCTAATATAAATAAATCAGCACTTATGTAGCCTCACAACGCCTGTAGGCCAAGTTCAAGCCCTGCTTAGTGGGCGCAAATACAAAACACACACACACACACACACACACACACACACACACATACACACACAGCCTCAGCTCCTCAGTTCAACTTTTCTGCAACCTTGACTTTCATCTCAAGTCTCTGATGGCAACTACAGCATAAGCTGGCTGAAATCTCAGCATGTGTGTTTCTGTTTGTGTGAGTGCGCGAGTGTGGGCTCGCACATGTGAATGTGTGTGTGCTGTGTGTGTGTTTTTGTGTACCAGTCCTGCTATATGACCTCACGCTGGAGGTGAGGAGCTGTGCTCAGACAAAAAGGCTCTGAGTCAGTGGGCTTCACACCGTATTATTCCTGCAGCCTTTAGGAGGGATAAAAGACCTCTCACATGTGCTGACCATACAGAAAAGCAGCTTTGAAATCATCCTCAATAGAGCTAAATTCACTTCACAGCCTTTCTCAAGGCTTTCCTCCACAAAAACTTACTACAAGATTTTTTGAACCAATTAAGGATCATAGTTTCTGTACGGCAAATTTCAAGGATCAGGGCACTCCGGAGAAATCCACAGAGAAAAACTTTGATGCTGAAGTTCTGATGCTGGCTTGTGATGTAGAAATCACCACGCTACAGGATGCTCATCGACAGCTGTCCACTCACAGCACAGACTCTTTTCTATTTTCCTTAAATATTTTTTTTTTACATAACTAACATCCTTGCACATGACAAGCGATATCCATGCCAAATTTATGGTTTAGAAGTCAGTAGTGACACTTGTTTATGACCGCAAAGTGCAAAAATCAAATGTCATGTAAACATTGTGCGCAGTGAGAACTCTTTCCTGTTTAAATGTTTGCTCTCTGGGTTTCTCTCCACAAGTCTGTGACACTGTTTGTGAAAAATGCTGGGAACTGGCATACTGGGAAAAGTCCACTTCCCCGTGTTCTGGGACGTCCTGATGTGTTAAACACCTTTACACCATGGAAGCCTACCTGGACCTACATTTATTACTCGATCACAGTTGTTCTCAAACTTTTTCGATCGTGACCCCTTAAAACGAAGCAATGCCCACTCGCAACCCCCGTCACAGGCTGCATATGCAGAGCGGTGATCAGTCCAACTGGACAACAGCTCATTTTCAGGTTGTTTTATTTATTTACTTATCAAAGGAAGCCTCCAAATTTAGAATCACTCGGTATTTCACACCAAAACAGTCAAAAAATGGAGAAAAGATGTGGAAAAAATAAACCTGATAACAATTTTGCACAATAAAGATGTGTTTTCCTGTCATAATCATCTTGCGACCCCCCAGAATCCTCTAGCAACCCCCTAGAGGGTCCTGACCCCCAGTTTGAGAACCACCGCTCTATCAACTATCATACATTCTCAAATGTTTTGTATTCTATTGTAGTCAGCTCATCAATAAATGATTCAAAACTGCTGAAAGAAAAAGAAACTTTGAGTAAGAAGATATGACAGCAAGATAGATCTCAGAAGAGAAATGCTGCTTCTTGGATTAAAACAGAAACAAATCTAGAACTGACATAAGGTTAGACATTTACCTGTTTGCCTTCGATAACATAATGACAGTCATACATCCAGATAAGAAAGCAGCATCGTGGGTTTATCCCAACACAAAAGCCACAAGTGCCATTATTACGCCCACCACCAACCCAACACAGCCACTTTAGTGCCATTTGTAGTTCTGTTTTGATTGCAGGCTACTGAATGTCTAAGTGTAGAGTATCCAGTTGTTTTTGTGCACATTATGTGTTAATTTTGTTTGTGTTGTCACTCTGTGTCACCTGGCTTCAAAATGAATTTCCCTCTCTAAACAATAAAGGAATCAAGCTTATCAGTTTCACGCTCATTATTTTGCATTTTTAAAACACTCCTATCACTGCCTCAGTCCATCATTCCACCACTTATTAGAACCTACACAAAGCAACTGTAGGGTTTTTTTTCCTTCATTTTTTTTTGGGCACATTGACAGCTACTAAGATCTCCATACTGTCACGTGAAGTCTTTTATAAATCTTCAAAGTTCTTGGCGCTGAGTTATGAGAATATTCTTCCAAAAGAATATAAAAGAACCCTCCTTTCTCTGAAAATACTTCATAGGCAGGAGCTCTTTTCCATCACAGAGCTACTGGCTTCTCCAACCAATCTTACTTTTACATATAGACACATGCATATAGGCTTAGCTATCATTTGCATATAACATGTATGTGAATGCATGTGAGTGCACGTGTGCTTGTGAGTCGTTAGGGAGGTAGTGAACAGGCACAAATCCGCCCTCTGCCCTCTCTCTGCCCCTGCATCAGGTCCCCTCTCTTTGTGCTGGACTGTTTATGCTTTCAATAACAAGGGCTGCTGGTGCGTTCAGTAATTACACGCTCAAAGAAAGCAAGCCAGCATGCAACAAAGTCAAGTAACACTCCAACTGGAATAACTGCTACCAGATGATGTAAACGCTTACTTTGATTTGATGTTTAATTACAAATCAACTGAAGATCAGATGCTTTCTGTCTTAAAATGCATTCTTAAGCTTTTTCTGCTATTGGACATTTTTATGTACATGCAGATATATATGATATTCTCTGGCATCAGGGGCCCACAGCTGGTTGTGTGAGGAAAGAATCAAAAGTTTCAGAAAAAGGTTTAAGTTCAGCACTGACCTTGTTGCTGTAGTTGATGCTAATTTGGGATCAGTGTTGCTGTGCAGTTTTGTGTATGTGCATAAATCTGAAACACGGTACCCTAAATCAAAGGAAATTTTTCATAGCACCGCCACGCTTTCTGCTGTACCGCACATCCGTTCTGCTGCTGGCGGTGTGGCCGCTCCCTCACTGTTCCTTACGTCTCCCCACATTCGCCTTCTGTGCTCCTTTGTACACAAGTAGCCAACTCCCAGTGCAGCTGCAAACCAAACAAGCTATGCAACCAAGAAACCCGGCAATCTCTCATCATGGAGAACTTTAAAGAGCAACTGAACTAGGAAATAATTAGGCTATCTGTGATTTGTTCAGTTGGCAAAGTTTTCATTTCCACACTCCAAACGCTGCAAAGCAATGCCCATTGCGCTGAAATACCAGCAAGAGCCCACGCACATCCATCCACCCGTCAGGAGTGCCTCTCTATATCATTTTGATGGGCTGACAATATATAAACATCAAACTGCCCCTGAGGACGTTTCACTTCTTTTTAGTTTACTCTGAGAAATGGATGGAAGCAGATATTTATCCTGACAGGTGGGTAGCAGCCGTTGAAGTGACGTCGGGAGGCAGCGTGGGCATGTGAGCAACTGGTGGCAAAGAGGATTACAGTGCAGAGGGCTGTGCATTCAACTGTCTGTGCAGCTCTCTGGGGTCTGTTTGCGTGTGTGTCCATGCATATGTTAGGCTGAAAGGTCATTTTGGGGTTCTGTGTGTAGCACCTTAAAAAATAATTCAGTTTGTGCATGTGCATTCAGTTTGTGCGTGTGTGTGTGTGTGTGTGTGTGTGTGTGTGTGTGTGTGTGTGTGTGCGAATCCCACTGCATTTACACTTTGCCCAAGGCATTTCAGCATGATGGTCGATATCTCCAGAGGTGTTTTGAGATATCAGTGGGCTGACCTGGAATTCATGGCCCCAGGCAAGCACAGGCATTAAGTATGCTGTTTATCTGGGGGGTAAATTGAACGAAATGTGTGTGTGTGTGTGTTTTTTTTTTAAGGTTTTGGGTTTTGTTTCTGTAAATTTGTAATGGTCAACTGAATCATGACCATCTGGACTATATCCTCAACATCCGGTGATCAGCTTTGTACAGGCAAAGTTAATTATTTCCCCTAACTGCTGCTTTTCATGCAGAACTTCCAATTGGACCAAATGAAAGAATAATGCTGGAAGTGCTGGTTAATAACTGTGAATGTCATATGTGTGCATGCATATGTGTGTGTGTGTGTGTGTGTGTGTGTGTGTGTGTGTGTGCCTGTGGGTGAGAGAGGAAGTGAGGTGTGTACACT